>ML218442.1:54534-73707 GCA_004785975.1 Popillia japonica
AGCATACCTTATTGTGCATAACCTTATTGTAGCAACAAATGAATGCCGGAGTTCAAAACATAACCGTATGGTGTAATAAAGTACTCGTAATGTGTAGTAGCACCTTCAGTTTTATCAATTCTAATCACGAAATTTTTCAATATAAAACAATTTATACACACATACATATTGTCCTCCACGTTATTCTACTACCCATACAACATAACCAATAATTTGAATGCGCAGTAAACTAAAAGAAGCATAGTGAAATGGGACAATTTTTCGGTTGCAATTTATTGTTATCAAGGATCTCTTACGCAAACTAACATTAACAATTTCCCGCATTAGTACTTAGCTATTATATGTTCCACCAACAAAGACTGAGCTCATAATTCAACTCATAGATTCTATTCGGCAGCGCCAAATAAAATTATATCTAGAATGTTAAGAAGTATAAAAGACGAGGCATGTTATTGCACCTTATTAATTGAGCAGTAATGACAAATCAAAGCGGCAGTAATAGTTCTGAATAATAGCGGCTTGAAATAAAAATTTCGAGAAAATCAGTAAGATCGCAATATATACGTAGTTTTACTATTTAGTTAGACCAAGACTCCTGCATCATTTCCCACAACTTTTCTTGTGTTGTAAGAAAACTTAGCTAGCCGCTGCAGAACTTCAATTCTCTTTTCATTATTTAGAATCATACTGCTATTATTTTGGCCATAACTGTAAATGTTTGTGGTATCTGCGGCTATAGTGACAACTTTTATTACTTAAAATGAGTACCACTGCAGAACTTGCCTATAATCGTATGCATTAAGAATTTCGAACCATTGTTACGCATACCACATCGTTTCAAATCGATTAAGTGCTGTTAATTATATTCTAACGACGAATGGGGAATCCTGTTCCATTGGGTCAGAAAATCGCTTCGTACAGACGTCAACAGTCATATGATCATGTCTCGTATTACCCATCTGTGGTTTGATACCATTCGAGTACGGAGAGTAGTTAATTAATAAACATATAGCTTTAAAACCAATGGAAATTAAGTGATCATTACTTTTATCAATTTATAATTATATGAATTACTAATTTCAGTGATAGCAGATACATGTTTCAATATTTAAGTGCAAATATATCAAGTAAAACATTTGCCACTGCCAAGGCTCATAAACGTTTTCAATATGTACACTCATGGAAAGTAGAGATTGGACACTTTCAATGCGTTGTTATATGGAAACTGTCCAATCTTTACTTTCCATGAGTGTACATACTATTTTAATTACAGTCTTCGTAAACGATACTACTTAGATTGTTTATGACCTACTGGGCGGGTTTTAAACTAACACATGACTCCTGTTACAGAATAAAATCCATCGAGAATGCTAATTAACAATAATCCGTTAACTCAAAATACAAAGCTGTAATTCGTACAGCAACAACTATAACACTTGATGGAAGTCGTACTAGCGCCACTTTTAGGTCTGAAAATATAGAAATATTCTAATCGAATTTTTTATCTGCTTGTTGTACAAGGCATGAGATTTGCATAGAATAAAACACTTTTTCCGATCGACGGGAGCCTTTTTCTCGAAAATTATCGTATGCTCAAAATAAACCGCAATGTCCGAGTACGAATCTGGTATCGACGCTTAAACTTTTTAACGAGTAATAACTTTTCAATTGTATCAAACATAATGAAAATTTCTCGACCATAGAAGTGTAGTTTTTTGTTACAATATTACTTATCAGAATCAGTTTGAAAGTTAAACGTCAGTAATCTACAAAGTTTAATCAATTAATTAATAACCGCGTTGTGTTATACTTAAAAGGGAATTAAATATCCACTAGCCATAACTAATTGAGGTTCATTTTTATTTATTTATTTATATATGTATATATGACCAACGAGAAAAACTCCCAAAAAGTCATAAAAATACAAAATTATAACTACACGTACCGCAAAATTAATATGTAGGCATAACAAATTAAATTTTGTAAGAAAGACATGTAATTTATCGTATGATATCAAAATGCTTCGACGCTATAACAAAAAATATTTTGTTTTGCTGAATTTATCTCGTATGAGTTTTCATATTGAACATTAACACATAAATTTTAAGTAAAGTACCACTGACATCAAAAAATATTCATTACCAATGTAGTACTCAATTAGTATTTACGTCCCCGGTAGCTACGTATTGTAAAACGCATGTCGTTACTAATTTCTAATGTCATAAACTAATACTTACTTGAAAGAAGTTTAGCCTAAGTCAAAACATACATTACCTATTGAGTTATTTTACAAAATGTTTAATCAGTTACAAAGAATTTATATAGTAAAATGTTATTTTCGGAATGGTGAACGTAACGAAAATGGAAATTGGCATTATTCCAAATATATTTGCAAAGAGGAATTTCGGTAAAGACTTCCAAATTTAATTTTTGACAATAGCTACTGTTCTACTGAACTGTAAAGAATAATAGCGTGTTTCGAAGACTCTGGTAGGCACTATTAATCACACACCAGAAACAGGTAAACCTTGTCGCAGAAACGAAAATGTTATTGAAGAAGCAAGGAATACAGTCCATGAAGATTAGAGCTGCTATCCGGATCCGGATAATTTTGGATCCGGATAATTTACTATCCGGATCTGAGTGCTATCCGGATCCACTATCTGGATTCCCTATCCGGACCCACTATCCGGATCCCCTATCCGAAACATAGGAGCCGGACCCCTCTCCGAAACCTCACATCAGAATCTGCTATTGGAAATCATCAAATTTGCATTCTGTATGATGTTTGTACAATAAGATTATTTTGTTCGCGAGTTCTCGCTAACATTTAAAAAATTGTAAAGAAAAAATGTTTTACGTTCCAACATTTTGCTTTGTAAAATAATGAAACAAATCAATATTATTAATTAATATTATAAGTAGCTAATAGATATTGCTATGTACAACGTTTTAAGAAGAATATAACTACTTTATTGGTATGTTAAATAAATAAATAAAATGAAAAATCGGGAACAAAAGGTATTTGGTCTGATGACAAACACAAATATAAGGTTTTACTAAATAAATAAGAAATATTAAGTAACAATTATGAAGCACAAATCGGTTAATTCCAAACAAAAAAAAAGTTTGCAGTGGGTACCTTTCTGCTCAATCCAAGTTTTGGATAACGGATCCGGATCCGAGGCTTCGGATAGTGAATCCGGATCTGAGGTTTTGGATAGCGAATCCGGTTCCAAGGATTCGGATATCCGGATAGTTTTGGATCCGGATATCCGGATCTTAATTTTGTCGGATATCTGCAGCACTAATGAAGATCCAACTATTTCTGTATGGCTATCACAACAATTAAATTTGAGCACTGGAATGACACATACTCATGTTAAAAAAGATCTTCGAATGTTGCCTTATAAAATTTAAATGTTCCACGAACTGCTTCCACCAGATTATGTAAAAAGAATTACGTGTTGCATTAGTTTAATATCAATATCAATAATGATGACATTTTGAATAAGGCTTTTGTTACTGATGAAACTTAGTTTCATCTAAACGGATATGTGAATTCCCTAAAACATGCGTTTATGGGGCACTGAGAACCTCCATTATTTTCGCAAAACGGCGTTACATCCTTTAAAAATTGGCGTATGGATAGTTATGTGCAGAAGAATATTAGTCGGTATTTTTTTATGGGAATATTAATGCTGAAAACTATCGCAATAATATTGTGGAACCATTTATAAACCAACTACATAACGGTGAACTGCGAGCAAGATATTTCCAACAACATTCCTCTACATCACAGTCGCACACGCTACTTTGGAACATCTGCGAGAATTCTTCGGTAATAGACTTGTTAGTAACGACCACTTTTCTCCAAGATTTGGCGATTTAACACTGTTTTATTATTTTGTGTTTCCTTCTTTAAAAAATTCAATTTATCAAACTCGAGTCCGAAATTTCAACGATTTGCGAAACAACATTGCAAGACAATGTCAACAAATTAATGAACGCATGTTATTTCGCGTTTTCGAAACTATGAAGTGTCGTATAATCTTATGTTTAAATGTTGATGGCCAAAATTTTCAGCAACTGCTTAATTTAGTTATTATACGACAAGGTCCTTATATTATAAGGTTAGCTCGTAATAT
Organism: Popillia japonica; assembly: GCA_004785975.1. Lineage (NCBI taxonomy): Eukaryota > Metazoa > Arthropoda > Insecta > Coleoptera > Scarabaeidae > Popillia > Popillia japonica. The sequence continues at coordinate 58,683 of ML218442.1, forward strand.
TTCTAACCAATCCAAAGAAAGGGCACGAACGCGTCATCATGTATGCTCCTTTTAAAAAGTATAAATAGTGCATATATGTATAAACGGTTTGCGGTTTTGAAGCTAGTACATTTAATGTTGGAATTGCTAATAATAAGTTGAAGTAGTTCCAGTAATATATTCTCACAAAATTCATTTTTGTAAATATAGCGTGTGTAAAAATTGTCGCAAAAGCTATACGCAGCGACATTCTTCGTTCGTTTCTAAATCGAAAATCTCAATGGTAAAATATTGTACCATGCTTCATACGTCTTCACGAGGTTCACGAAGTTCGGTTTTTTAGTCTCTTAATAAGCGCTTGTGTTCGATATTTGTCGGTACAGACAGCTGCAATTTTGAATTTAGAAAACTTGTTATTCTTAATTTATCGAAAAATTTTGTTTTGTTATGGTAGAGTCAATTTTCAATATTTCTTCGTTAGCATCCTCTCTTGAAAAACACAATTGGCAGCGTTGTAAGACAATGTGTATGTTTTCTTATTTGGTTTCAATCAAAATCATTAGTGTCAAAAGGCGAGAACGAGTAATACGAACAATACCTCGTAGATTGCAACTGTGTTTACAAACGGACGGACATCAATTTGAGCAGATGCGTAGGTAATAGTGATGCTAATTTGTTACAAGAAATGCATACGAAAAATCAAAACTACTAACTTTGTTTTAATAGTGTTTTTTTATTGCTTTGCCCTATGTATCAATTGTGTAATCCAATTTGTCGTTTGTAATTCCCGTTTGTCAATTTTGACAAGTATTCTATCTATTATTACGGTAGTATGAAACTACAGTGTTGCCAAATAGATGTTAGTTTCATGTGGTCCCCGAGGACGCATAAAGCATGATACGACATTTTACCATAAGAATTCTGTGTCAAATTCGAACAAACTGTGTCGCTACGGGTAGCTTTTGCGACAATTTATATACACCTTGTATAATTAAAATCCTTGCGAAATACTACATAATAACATATGCTTTGACAAATGTCAATAAGAAGATAATATTTGTAGAAATAAAAAGACCTACAATTTTGTTTTTTTAAATTTCGTAGTAATCTATTTAAAAGTTTGCTTTATTTGCAATCTTTGGTTTGAAAATGTTTACTGCTCCTTTTATATTCAGTTCAAAATTTCTTTTGCCTTTGACATTTTGCAATCGATGGATTTCTAATGTATGTATCTTATTAGGAAATTTATGAAATGCTATTTGTTTTCTCTTTTCGCCTTTAATGTATAGCTTTTGCAACCAGCTATATTGGAAAGAGTTTCTGGCACTTTTATCTGACATATAGTAGGTATTTAAAGGCAATTTGTATATCTATTTTGACATAAGTATATGCACTACTTTACGTGACTTTACTTTTTAAAAAGAGCATACATGATGACGCGTTCGTGCCCCTTTTTTGATTGGTTAATAAGTTACGAGGTAACCTTCCAATATACGGACCTTGATTATACGATACCGTAATAAATGTCAATTTTCTATGTGTCACTTTCAATGACATTTCGTCGCATTACTTAAAAGCATTAGAAGGTTAATACATATAACCTTAATTTAAGCACACACATGCGTTATACAAATCCATGACTGCCAGGACGTAGACTAACTGAACTTAGTATACACGGTTTCCACGGCCGAGCGGCACATAGGGAGAATACACAAAATCGGTTTTCGGTGAATATTATCTCCCTAATAATACTACTTCATCCAAATTTAAGTGGAACATATTGTAACTGTGAGTATCGCTTGAGCTTTGAGAGTGACCATAAGTGCGGCGACAAGGTACACGGAATATCGGAAATTGTCACGTGTCGGGCGACAAATAAAGTCAGCAAGTGTTGAGAAGAAAGCGGTAGTAAGGTGAGAAATTGAAACAAAGTCTTGGCCAGTTTACATAGGTAAAGATTTAGATATAAGCAGCAATAAGCGGAGAAACGGTATACCGCTTGATATTTATTAAACGCGTGAGAGAGGGAGAAGAACAGCAACGTTTTTGCGACAGCGAGTTTTTTTTGTTTTTTTTTCTTTTGCTTTTAAAAGAGCGGTCCAAGAAGCGAAACAACAACGTTGCAATATAGCTACAGTGTAATTCAGCATTATTTAACAACAATGTTAGAGGTGAACCTCCGACGAGTAGATTGGGATGACCTTCTTCCGCGGTGTCGGGATAAATGAACAAATGAGCAGCGAAGATAGCGCTGACGATATAAAAGAGAAAAACGGAGAGCAACACAAGAGATAGAAGGAGCATGCGGAAGAAGCAAAAGAACTGTGAGGGTACCAAATAACGAACAAAAAATGGAAGTAGGTAAATTAGATAGATTATTGGAAATGATGAAGGAGATGAAAGTAATACAACAAGAAATTAAAAATGATATAAAAAAAATGAAAGAACAAAGAGTTTTCAAAGAAGAAATAAGTGTGTTGAAACAGGAAATCAGAAACCAGCAGAAAAAAAATGATGGAATTAAGAGGAAAAATGAAGAGAAAGATATAGAAAATAAAGAGATAAAAGCTGATCTAGAAGTAGTTGGAAAAAATATAGAATTGATTCACAGAGAGAGAAAGGAAAATGAAAAATTAGTGAACCTGGTATCAATGTCAAGGGGACTGAAGAATTGTAATTGGTGACTAACAGCTTTCTGAAGGTAAATCTAGATATTGACATTAACGTAAAAAAGGTAACGAAAGTGGCAGAAGTATATCGCATAGAACTGGATAACGAAGAAGTTAAAGAGAAGGTAATGCGAAAGAAGGCAAAAGAAAATTATTTTTAGTGTGGCCAATTTTCTGGCTTTATTAAAATGACTTTCTTTGAACTTACTATGATTGTGGCTATGTTCATTGTTAGCCCAGTTATAAAATGCGGCACTCAAATTTTGATTAAGTAATATTAGGGAAATAATATTCACCGAAAACCGATTTTATCTATTCTCCCTGTGTCACACTCGGCCGTGGAAACCCTGTATACATATGTAAGTCAGATTCACACATATTAAAAAAGGATCCTCAGTTAACATTTATGGCGGAGAGCTGCATCCGTTACTATTCTCACTACATAACTCGAAACTAGTTGGCTAAACGTAAACATAACTATATCGCTTCATCAAGCAGTCCTTCGTTACGTATAGTAAATAATCTTTATTATAAAAATTTAATAGTGATGATCACTTATTTATATCAAGAAATTGCAGCTAGATTTTTTACTAGTTGGTTTATGTTTCATAGATTTACCCAGGTAATATTTAGTATTAGTATTTAGTTTGATTACGTTCATAGTGGTCGAAGACTGAAAATTTTAGAATGGCTATATATGTTGTTGATGTTTACATTCGACAAACACGCGTCAGGTTTGGAAAAGCAACAATAACACAGATTGTACACCTAGCATTTGTAAAAATGGATTTGATGTATTACTGTTACAGCTTATTTTTCTCATTTCTACCGTAACTTGTTCTTTTATATAAAGCTCAACCTAAACATGAAATTCCTTGCAAAATTAGCAGAATGTTTCGTTCTACTGGTACAAGGTGGTGTCATTAAAACTATCTGTCTTGTGCAATTTAAAATAAAACTATCAATATTGGAATAAGCAAATCTCTTTAAAATTATTCGTTACTCTGTAAACATCATCAATATCAGAGAAGATAGTTCCCATTACGATCACTCAGTACGGTTCCCCAAGCGTTCATTTTCTGTGGACGTTGGACATCCAACAGAAGTTTGTTGTAGTTTTTTACTATGAATACATATTCGCCAGAAAATTTTGACATACCTACACTTTAATAAATTTATAATGTTGCCAAATGATTTACGTCATCAAATTCTTTGAACTACACGCCCGCTTCAGATTCAATTTCTTGTGAAATTCTTAATAGGTCTAGTCTAGATGTTTTCCAATGAAAAGTTGCAGTACTTTGGAGTTTGGCATTTACTTCCCTATCCAACCATCATTTAAATTTCATAATACAACGGTTCTGTCATATAAAACAGTTTGAAATATCATAAATGAGATTGACTATGGGCAAGATTAGTCACACAAAGTTACAAATACTTCTTTCAATACCTTCATTTAAAAACACAAAAGACGCAATAAAATTACTTATTGACAAACTATTAATGTTTTTGCAAATAAACCTCCACTTTGGCAGTATCAGAGTATCGGGAAAAAAATCTTGATGTAGATTCAAGATAGTCAGATATAATAAATATTTATTGTATAATGATAGTTCAAACGCTGGTAATCTCGAATGCACATGAAATATATAAAATTGTCACTAAAATAATTGTTTTCTTTGCCGTTTGGCGTGCCTCATACTCCCGAATTTCAGCGAGAACACGACTGCCGTTACCCAATTAGCGTCAGAATCTTGTAGCTGATATATATAATTCACTTATAACACCTTCTGTTCTCTTGCAAACCATTTCTTTATCGTTTTAAAGTGCTATAATTATTTATGATGTTTTAACTAATAAAATCATAAGAGTTAGACGCAAAAAATCATTACAAAGATCATCTACACTAGTACTGCGCTAACTGAGAACTACAGTAGCCTACAGTACAGCCTACAGAACTACAGTAAACCTGATTTTTTATAGATTTTACACTAAACGATGTTATTAGGCCCACACTCTAATATAAAAACCCACGATACCTCTGAATACATTCAAATCATGTCATTTACATTTACAACTTCCAATTTGAATTCGCATTTGTATTGTTCCAATGCATATATTTCAGGTGTGCAAAAAAAATCAACAACAATGCGACAAATTTAGATTACAAACAGTTATGTGATCCCTGGAAATCTTTATTACAGGACTTAGAGAATGAGGTGAGGTGTAGAGGAGAAGATAATGGGACATGAAGGTGTTGAAACTTATTTCTTTGATTTTTTGTTTGCGGTCCGATCTTACCCGTCTGATTGTTGGCCGTGGGCAGCACCGATAACGGATGATTTGTCTGCGTAGCCTCGGCTATAAGATTGCGCTTTTTCGATCGTGCATCCTCTAAAATAGCGGCACTGTGCGAAAGGAAACCGACCACACCCAAACCGGTCTCGCTTTTTAGCAACTTCCTTCTCTCTAGCTCATGCCGTTTCGAATTGACGGCCGTCTTTACGAGGTCAGAAGGAGTCATGTGTTTTTTGGGAATTTCTGTTTTTTGGACGGCTGAAGAGTTAGATACGGGATGTTTTTGAGAGGTAGAGGAGGAAACAGGAGAAGTGGAAGGAAGAGGTAAAAGAGGTTTGTTATTCAAAGACTTCTGATTCTGTTCCTTTTTCTGCGACCTCTTGGACATTTCATGGACCAACGAGGTTTCAACTTTCTCTTTCTCTTTCTGTGTCATATCCTTTTTTTTAGATCTGGTGGAACTACATCGTTCTGTTACTTGTATTTCTTTTTTATCACTTGTTTCGTCGTCTTTCTTTTCGTTTTTAGGACTTGTATTTTCATCTGACTTCTGAGGCTTTATTTCAGCGTCCTCCTTTTTCTTTCGCCTGCTTAGGTTATAATCGGGAGTATTTCTGGCTCTCATAATTTTAGGTGCATAAAAATGTGAAAGACCATCAAAAAGACCCTTAAGCTGCGACAGACCTGATCTGCTACTTGACTTGGTTTTTTCTTCTTCCTCCTCCTCCTCTGATTTATTAGTAACATCTGAAGGAGCGACATCGCTTTTTTTGTTTGCTTCCGCTGCAGCTGCTGCAAATCCCCAAACCGATTCTTTTTCGCTAGTTATACCACCGACACTGCCAAAGGTTTTCATTTTTTCAGTAGTTGGCGCATACAAAGTAGGAATTTTTAAAGTTCCACTCATTCGTGATGTTTCCGATCTATCTATTGATGAATCTGAATCACTATCACTACTATCAGATTCACTGCTTGAGCAATCTGTAGAACAGGAATCGGAATTATCAGAAGCTGATTGCTCTTTTACCGTCTTCCTATCGACTTCTGCTTTGTTTACGACTTTCTGATTGTCATCTTTCTTACCTACAGACTGACTATTTAAGTGATTCCTTCGATTTTCCGCTTCTAGCGCAGCTGCTCTGGTTCTCTTCTTTTCAGCATTGAAGGCAGATAATCTAAAGAACTTTTGCTTTTCTTTAGACATACGATCAGAGGTCTCTAAACGGTCCGCGTTCGGAGAAGAGGATCGAGGTGAGCAAGAGGTAGGTTGATGGTTGTGGACATGAGTTTCGGAGGTGTTGGTAGTTGTGGTTTTGATGATGTCAGGGATTGGCGTACCCTCGTTATCACTGCTGTCGCTCTCACTGACGATGCTGGCCTGCAGTAAACGACCCTTTTTTCCTTTGGCGGACGGTGAATTGACGTAACCACTCACCGTCGGTGACGCAGACGATAATGTTGTCGTTGGTGTCGAGGACCCGTCCTTTAATGCTCTAAAATCATAGATAAAAAATGAAATAAATATTTAATATCACCAGGAAATAGTACAGTTATAAATAATTAATACCAAAAAAACTACGTTCGTTTATTTCGGATGATACAAAATAGAAAAAATGACAAATGTTATGGAATAAAAAATTTAAAAAACATATGCCTAAACGCGTAGAAAAAAATATTAATTAGTCAGACAAATCCATATCTCTGTAGCCCCAAAAATCACTAACAACTAACAACATGAATTTACTACTGTAATAATAATATTATATAATATTTAATATAATTATATATATGTAATACATATTTAATTGAAAGTTGTTATTTCAAACAATGTAGCCATCGTTCGAAAAAGCTTCAGAGAAATTCTTATACATATTAAAATATAAGGCAGTTTTTTTAACAAAACAAATTTCTCATTATAATTACGGTTTCTCCGTGATGTAGTTTTTAATTTACTACCAAATTGATAATTTACGATATCAGTCAAATAAAATAAATGTTGTCGTTTTACTCTTTGTAATTGACTTCAGTTTATCCAAGATATTGACAGTGGCAGTACAATGACTACCAACTACGGTGAGTATGATTCATTAATCAAGCGAACTGCTGCAAAAGAACCCTTATCATATACATATAATAATAAGAGGTAACATACATATTCGAGGAAGTTCAATTAATATATCTGATGCTATTATTTATCTAATTGGGTTTTCAAACAAAATCTGAACATCTCTAAGAGTTTGCATACTAACAAAATTTTAATTCCTCTATTCATGTCATTAGCCGAATATTTTTCACGCGGTCTTAGTAGCAAAAGTTCGTCGTTGGGCAGAAATATAATTCATTCATTTCTACAGGTATTCTACTCTCTCCTTTCACCCTACCCCCAGCTGTAGGGATTGAATTTTAAAAGACATCGAAAAACTGGGTTTAATAATTTTATCAAACAGTATTAATACAATTGTGAAACATTATTTCCTGTACATACTTCGCAACTTCACTTCACCCTCTTAGAGGTGCAATTTAGAAAAATCCCTTCTTAAATAACTCTTACAATATAAAATGAACAACACCCTCCACATTCGAAACGTCTATCCTTAGGGATTTTGGGTAAATGGTGGTGTGTCAATCGAGACATGTATCTATACATTAGATTCAATCATTGATTAATTAAAAATTACAAGTTTTATAACTTCACAGTTCGAAGTATCGTTTAGTAGTAGAGTTATTACCGAGCTCATACAGAAAGAAAAAAGGATTATATCACAAGCTTTATTTATTTTAAAACTAAGAGAATTACATTAAATTTGTAGGAAAGACAATTCTTCCAACTCCGAATCATTAATTCTCGGTCATTTGAAACGTAATTTAAAAGTTTTGCTATCCACTAAAGTAAAAATTTCAGTTCTTGTCGAATCGTTGACATATGAACAGCTCTCATAAAGTAAAGATACCAACGAAATTTTGGAATGTTAGATGATCAAATCATATTTGGAAGTAATGTGAATTCAGTGTGAATTTAATCAATTGAATAATTACCATTTTCTACCATTACTATGAAAACAGTTTCATTGATAGGACGTAATTAATTAAACTTTGTATTGAAAAAAGATCATATTTAATGACCTAATTAAAAGACGCTGGAAAATTAGCAGGCTAGCCATTAAGGCAAACACGATCACGTTTAACTAGAACTTATGTATTCTTGGATCTATTTCCCTTTATATTACGATCATGCACCTAAAAATAATACATACATACATATCCCAATATTTTATCGCGACAGTTCGAAACCATGTAATGGACAATCCGTAAACCTGACAATTCTTAAGGTCTACACTTCGTAAATACAAGTGTTCATAATTGTATAATTCCTAATAGTGACAAAATTTAGTTTCCTTCTTTATTTAGTTAACAATATAATAAAATTAACCTGCAAATTCAAACGTAATTTATTATAAAGGAAGGAGCCAATTTATTGGACCAAATATATTAATTTTTCAAACCAAGTTGCGGTTCAGTATTGCAACATTGATTCAGTTAAATATTTTATGCAACAAAATTATATTTGTGGGTGAAATAAATGTATCATGATTGATATTTAAAAATAGGACTTGGAAACTAAAAGCATATTTGTTTGATTCAAGAACTTTCTTCTTTATACCTATCCACTGTACCCAATGACAAATCTTATAAACCTATAGTAATAATTGAAAATTTCACATTTCTGTTTAACTACATACTGCAGATAGATTTTTTTTCTTTAATACTTTCTTGGAAATCATTTCTATGACAGTATTAAATATAAATTTAAACTCCTGAGTACAGATTTAGATTCGTTACTTTCTACAAAAAAAAAATGGCACATTTTAGTAGAAATAACCCCAGTTTATGCAAAAATAAAAAATATATATATCTTTTGGCAGTCATGTTAACAAATATAAACAACGAAACTAATTCTAAGCGTTACAATATCTCATGAACTCAAAGTTTCGTTTTAACTTCTATTCCACAATAATGTAAACAAAAATAAAATGAAAATACCTATTTATGTTTTATGTTTGATATTTAAAGATAACAAGTTACTTACAAAATAACATCTACATATTTTCAAAAATAACTCAAAACTTGGACATTTTTGAATAGCAAGAACACGTGGAAGCGAAAGGAGAAAGTAGAAACACGACGCAAACTTAAAACAATAATTCCGTTAAAAAAGTTCGTTAGGTAGTATTTTGAAAGATCAATTATTTTGGTTTTACGCTAATTGACAATTTTCAAAAATTTTAGAGAGTTTATCGTTGTAAACATCATTTAACATCTCAAAACCATTGCGTTAATCAGAGGTATTAACTTCAAACGAGGTACCAATGTCAAGTTGATTTGAGTTCCGTCAATTACGTGTATTTAAGCATAATGTATTTAACTGTAAACAAAAAACAATCTTACGACCGTCATAACGGATCAGTGTTAGAAAATATCGATATAGTTTGTGTAAACCCATGCCCACTATTCCTTTGCGGCGTGGCACCCTCATTCATTGCCCTTAATTGTTTCAGCTGTATTGTTCATAAAACGAATAACGGATGTAGCATTTAATCTGCTTCTATAGTAGTTATACCTACACTAACGCTTAAGAAACATTACCTACTTAATTTGTTTGATACTTTCATTACAGATGCTGGTATAAGTTTTATATGCTGTGAACTACCTACAAAGCAGGTGAGTTACTTTACGGCCATAGAGTTCTAATTTGAATCTCAAGAGATTTCTCTGTCGGACTATATCGTAAGGAAGCGTGCTTAAGTTGTGATTTGCCGTTAAAATAGATGACCAAACTTAATATCTTGCGATAAACGCAACAAGCAATTTCCAACAAACGAATCTGGCGCGTACATTATAGAACAGGCCTGATTGAATACTCGTATACTGGAACATTTAAATATTTTTAAAATCACTCACTCGCACTCACTAAATTAAATAGAAGTTAGTTGCTGATATTGGCATGTAAAATATATTCCATTTTTTTTTGTTTTTCGAATAGAACAGGTATATTTTTATATGGTATCTTCTTGCAATTTTAATTTTAGTTCCAATAAAAAAGCTTGGATTATTAAGGTAACTAATTGAACTAAATATGTTTTGTAATCTCAACATTTCAAAAACGGTCAGCTATTTTCAAAGTATTTTTTTTAAATAGAAACCTATTTCGTTTAATGTCTCTTGAAATAGTTTCTTTTCTTCAGGAGACAATAAACAAAATAAGCATTCGCTTAAAAAAATGAATTTGAAAACAGTGTTTTTGCTGTCAATACTGTGTAAGATATGAAAGTCAATATTGAAAACAGAAAATTTTTAAGTAGGGCTTTAACCTATCCAACATCTTTTGTTAACTTATTATTCAGGCAAATATTTAGCATTACTAAACCTATAGTGTATAATAAGTAACATTCGTGCAATACCTCGCAAATTCGAAACACCATATAGATACATACAGTTAATGGAATAAGTATTCGTCCATTTCTGTTTAGAGTGAAAGGTAAATTAAAAAAAATATAATTAATTGAAATAAACTTTTAAAAATAAATTCAGTGCATTCTTAAGATGTAAGCAACTAAATCATAACAGTAATAGCACAGTATCACAAACTGCATTGTAGTAAAAATATATGTTATTCTAATAAAATAAAATAGACCATGCAAAAATATTCGTCCAATTAGACTTACACCGCAAAAACATCGAAATTACCGATACAGAGGGGATATTTCCACAACAATAAATTTAATAAAGAAGCTCGCAATTGATCAGTATGTTTACCACATTCAACCAAGTTTGTGTTCGTATGGTTTCAAAACGGTGAAAACAAGAGAAACTGTTGTTGTTGAGCAAGAAGGAATAATTGAACTATACAAAATGAATGTCAACGAAAAATTGCAGAAATAGTCGGGAAACCATGTACAACAATTCAATATATAATTTAGAAGTACAACAACACGTCTCAAATCATCAATAAACCCAGAAGTGGCAGACCAAAAAAATTATGTGCGTTTGACGAAAGAAATATATTAAGGGTAGGGGTAGTACGTCAAAGTCCTCACATCTCTGCTCCAAAATTATATACAGTTGCAATTAGCGGAAAAGCACATCAGTATTAACACAGTACGGACCACAATGAGGAGGGCGGGTTACAAGCGCCGAGTAAGGCGAAAGAAGCTATTGATCAGTAAGGTGAATAGGCGAAAACGTTTACAATTTGCAATGTAATACGTTAGTAATTCTGAGGAATTCTGGAATACTCCGATGAAAGAAAGTTTTGTATAGTTGGTTCATCTGGAAGCCAACGAGAACAGCGAAAGAAAAATACAATAAAATAAATTTAAGACCCGCGGTGAAACATGGCGGTACTTCTATTATGGTTTGGGGATGTACATCGGGGGCTGGGGTTGGTAATTACCATCTAGTTGAAACTATCATGGACCGATGGGTATATTTAGACATTTTAATGCAAGATCTACACGGTAGTGCACAAAAACTAGGCATTGAAAAATATTTCTATTTCCAGCAAGATAACGTCCCGAAGCACACCGCCCTGGTCGTTTAGGAGTGGTTGCTTGATAATACTCCCCATTTGTTGAAAACACCGCCCCAGTTTCCCGATATCAATCCAATAGAACATTTATGGGCAGAAATAAAAAGAAAGTTGAGAGAAACTCCCAATTAAAAATCGAGAAACTTTAAAACAACGTTTTATTGAAGAATGGTATAGCAACACCCGTAGTATTTACGAATAAATCCATGCCTAAGCGGCTGAGAGCGATTATTGCAGCAAAGGGTTATGACAGTAGAAATTAGATGTTCCCTTTTAATATTTGTTTTTATATTTGTGGTTTATATAATATCGATGGACGAATACTTTTTCGTTATCAATTTAAGCAGCTCATTATTGTATTTTAGTTTATTTCAAAAATATGTATTTGTATTTATTTATTATGTGTTTATGGATTAACGTGCTTGATATAGAATAAATAGCTACTACATTTAATTGGTTTTATTAATTCTCTTAAACAGCTTTTTCATACTTTTCTCAGTACCATTGACTGGACGAATACTTATTCCATTACTGCATGTATCAATCACTAAAAATATTTCGCCGTGTGTCAAAACTTGCGGTCGATGTTTCGCTATACACACTGTCAGCTTCTTCAGGATGACTGGAACTGGAACATTGAACATAAGTTTTACACAAGGCAAATCCCAGAAACAGGTATTACTAAGTGTTACAAAGGCCGTGAAAGGCTACGGATTGTTATAACATAGGTAACCGTATATTTTCAAAGAATTGTTCTTATATTTGCAGCTGCACCTAGCACCAATAGCAACAAAATTAAAACATTATTAAACAGATATTGCAAATGTATACATATTACCATTCACTATTAGACTTGCCTTTCAATAAATATAAATATTACCCAGTTGTGGAGATACAATTTAGTGAATATTATCACCGTCTATGTTATGGTATAGAACGTTTAGGTAGGTATCCTTTAAAATTGCAAGTTGGTACTACTTCTATGTATTCAGATAGAATGTGAAGTTGCATCAATCAATATTATCGGGGACAAGAAAAATAGATGAAAAAATAAATAAATAAATACGATATTACCCAATTAGTAAAGGGTCCAATAATTTTTTTTTGTGTCAAAAATGGTCTGTATTTTGAAACTAAACCTGCTATCTTGTTGATTATTTATTTCACACACAAAAAATATGACTAACTTGAAAAGCTTCTACGTTTTATATTTACTGAGATACTCTGAAAATATATCCAAACGTGGAGTGCATGTAGGTATTTTGAATATGTTTGAAAACTCTGTTTGGTTTTCTCGTACGCTAACGCCACTATCACAATCAAAGAGTGAGATTAGTTAGCAACTAATTTATTTCTACCAGACGACAACACTTTATAGCAACAACCTCATTTTTGACTTTGATAATTTCAAACCTTAGAATTAATTTTTGTTTTCTTGCAAATAATGTCTTGCTTCATACTGTGAATTTACTTCTTCTTATTATTAGTACTTTAGTGATTTCTGAGTCCGATTTTAGTGACTATGCAATTTTAATGTGCCATCTTTTTTATCATTTCAATAGATTATTTACTTCAATAACTTGTGTGGGATTTATTCTAAATTTTTCTGATGAGATGATTTTTGGCAGTGACAAAGGTGACACAAATGAATTGGAATTTTATGTTTCTAATGCTACACAAAAAGTAAAGTAGTGTTGCAGGATGCCAATGCCGCCGCAGAGAAATGAGGAGTTTAGTTCGATAAATATAAGCATTAGACATATGTATTTAAATAATCTTCTCTTTATTGTCCAGATAACTTAAATCACCCTAGCATTTAGAACATGTTTGAATTTGGTAGTATGAGTAATAATGACGAAGTTGATTATTTCGCGATGTTTCGTATTTATCAGAAAATGTTCTTCTTTAATGCGTATGGGAAACAATTTTAGTTGCATTACAAACTGGTATTAAGCTGAAGCAACCAAGTGTTTCGATTATTATTCTGCGCTACAAACACTCTATATGAAATTAATGTGCTACAGGAGGGCTAATTCCAAGAAATTATTAACAGGTCGATACAAACACCCTATTTTTTATTAGACAGACACGGTGGACAGAACACGAGAAATCATGTGAACATGCACGCTTTACTTCTCATGTTATTTACTTCTTACGGAACTTTGAACTGTTTAGTTGCCACGCACATTGCGCTGAGTCGCACTCAGGCTGTGCAGTTTCAACGCGATAAAATGAAATTAATATTCAAAAAAGTAATAAAGTGAAACTGCATACTGTCTTAAGAAATCCTTTAGTTAAACTCTATTTTATTTCTGAAATACTGTTGGAGCTTTAAGCATAAAACGGCTACCCTGTACACATTTGCCTAGAAAAATTATTACGGAAAAATATAAGTTTAATTTTCACAAAATAAGTATTTTAATTTTCACAAAATAAATATTTATAATTACTTTAGCATGATTTAGCATTAAATAAAACATGATATAGCCCTAAATAATTGTCGTTAAACTGTTATTACAACTAAAGTACGTACATATTTCAAATAATAACAATGACTCATTGTTTGGCAAACAGTTTCTCAAACTTAGTACATAACAGAACCATTTAATAACAAATATCACTTACTTCTGGTTTTTCTCTTTCATTTTTTCTCGCACTTTATCAATTTTTTTCTTCACGCTGCTGCCTGCTTCTTTCCGTATTTTTACGTTATCGTGATGTCCTAAACAATGTCTACATCTCCAAGGGCATTTCGGTTTTCTATCAGCGGGCGGATCCAAACACATCATATGGTATTTTCTATCACAGCTACAGCAACACAGCAGGCATGTTGAGACGTCGCTATTACCTATCAACGATAGTTTCTACAGTAATTTTATATTCTTTATTTGAAATTAGCAACATACCACAAGCGTCGCAAGTTTTACATTCTTCACAGAACCATTTTCCACCTTTGGCTATAAGATGCGAGAGCTCCGGTCCCGCATTTGTACAGCTCAAGTGAACACAAGCACCACACTCAGAACAAGAACTAAGTTTCTCAAACACTCCATGACGATTCTTCGCCTCCGTTCCTAAACACTCAGTACAGATTGGCAGAGCTGCCGGGGTCTGAAACAAAAAAAAGTCGTATTATAATTTTATATTTAGGATTTATGGACCTATATATTTTGTACAATAATCACAAAATTCGAAGAAAACTAATCCCTAAAAAAGATACATATTTATAGTACCATTTTGATAAGCTGAGTTGAAGGCACAAAATCTCGGAACAATTATCTTTTATCTATGGTAGTGGAACTGCAGTGACTTTCATTAGTCTTTGCTGTATATACAGGATGATCCAAATTAAGCGTGCACCATTGGTATCTCCGTTATTATAGGAGCGACGTGGTCGGTTAAATTAGGAAAGATATAGTATTTTTTGTGGTGATTACGACGGTGAAAACAGAAAGAAGATCGAACAAGCAGGTAACGCGTTATTTCAAAAAAA
>ML218443.1:0-19931 GCA_004785975.1 Popillia japonica
ACCCTCATTATAGAGACTCGGGCCGTGGAAGCCTTCGATATCATTTACATATGTATAGGTACAAATGTACCAAACCATTAATTTGCTGATTTTAGTCTGCCAGAAAATCATGCCTTGCAGCTTAAAAATAGCACATTGAACATTTTACGTACTTAGTAGTTTGACTAACCCTATATATTACAAACGCCTCTGAAATTCTCTTCAATTACTCTCGCTGGTGCGCACCATATGTGGCGTCAAGTTTTGATATCTGCATTATGTTTCAGTTTTATTTAATTGTTAAATATATTCGTTATTATATGTGACTTAATATATTACGTGTATATTTTATTATAGTGGCAAATGCCATATATTTATTTAGGTAAGTTTCTATAATTTTATATGAGAATACACTTACGTATATAGTATAACTTCTTGTAGTACATTTTATTTGTCTGCAATTTTATTTCTCTAACGCACAATCAGCGGTGTGCTCCTATCTCAATTCAAAGTAGGTAAATGACTGTACGTGATTTAATGAATGTCTAGAATATTGTTAAAAAAATTATAATAAGTATCAGTATTTGAAAGAAAGTGTACGAAGAACGATACTATCGATGGCTTAAATCAGAACATACATACATACACTAGAACTTTATCTTCGGCAAAACTATAAAGCCAAGTGGAATAATTTTCTCCGCGTAGTCGAACATTCTCGTTCGTTTTGTAAAATAATACTGGGAACACTCAAGCGCCCTAAAACGTTGTTTCTTCTATTAACAGCAACTAGACACGAATTTAGGTTAGGTTTCCGTTTAGGTTAAGTTTAGTCTAGTTTCAATTTACTTTTAAGTTGTTTGGGTCCGAGAATAAGAGCAGCTTCTTGTTGTCATGAAGCTGATCTCGGATCCTTTTGATGACACTTCTTTAGGAACTCTTTTTTTTATATCTGAATGTACTTTTCGTCGTCAATAAAAAACTATTATTATTATTATTATATAACGCAATATACAACCAATGAAGATAGTACTTATAAGTATGTAGCTGTACTTGACAACCGCTTGTAATGTCCAAGTAAAATGCCATGCTCGTTGTGAATTACCATACTAATAATCTCAATAATAGCTGGAAATAACTTTGAATTGCACTGGATCATGAAGAATAATAATCATGGGCTCCTTATATCTAACAATAAGTCACATATGAATGTAATGAGTATTGGGTGATGTGTAATCTTCGATTTTCTCTAATATTATACAAAACTTGGTTGCATGTAACAGTAATCAAAGTCATCTCAAGATTATTGCATTTTATACTGTTGTGATTGTAAGCAACACACTTCAACTTTCTTTAATGTATGTTATGGATATGCAGCCTGGTTCACTTATACGATATAAGCGAGCTTACCATGGCAACTTTCTCTATTATTGAAAATAGATAATAGATTTACATCCGGCCGAGTTTCCAGATTTTGTAGTTATTATGAAATGGAAGAAAAAAAAATAACATTTGATAAAAAACATTCAGTAGTAGTAAATAATTAGTACGCATCAAGACATTTTTAGTATATACCTACATCCAAAATTTAATAGATTAAATCCAAATTTAGATACTACTGTAAACCTCGGATCTGATAATGAGAACCTTATAAGAGACTGAGGCAGCGTAACAGATTAGAAATTATCAATCATTTTGAAAAAATAAATTATTTAAAAATTTGCAACTTTAAAAACAGATTCCATTAAACCAATAATGAAAAAGTAGTAATGTTTTCAATAACTTCCTATTTATAAGTATGTATAAAACTATGAAAACATTTACTTCGTAGTAGATTAAATTAACTGTTTTATTTATAATACTTCAAAATGTTTACATTATATTACATGCTACTAGATGATTTTTTTTAAATGAACACATTGTAGTTCCTATCCTTCCTAGTTACAAATCTGCTTTCGACTGTATGCCTTAGTATTTCCAGATACTTTTACTACTTGTAGGTCAATTAAACACCATTGCATTAAAAATCAATACAATCATCCAATATACAGGGTGATTCCCAATATATGTAACAAACTTTATGAGCTGGTTCCTGAGGTTATATTAATCGTAAAAGTTCATATGAGTGTATGCCCAAAACGGTTTGGTTTTAAAGTTATTGAATGTTTAATAACAAATTATAAAGTATTACTAACACGATATAGTATCACCGTTGGTTCTTCAAAAACTATTGGCTTGAGAGGGAATTGTTTATTTGTTATTTCAATATTTGTCAATAGTAGTATAGTAGTCAGAGTATTCATTCAGTTTATTGCCAGTTTCTGTTCTGTATGAAATACATCTCGTTTACGGTCTTACCAATAGAAATTCGCGTGCTACTAGACGTCTTTATGAAGAAACATAGCCAAACCGTATCATCCCGCATGATTCAATATTTGTCCATCTTGACCAACGTCTTAGTGAAACGGGAAATGAAAAAAAACGACTGATAACAGGCACCCATCTACAGTGAGAACTCCACAAGTTGAAGAAATGATACTAAATGATATTGAGGAACATTCTACTACAAGCACCAAAAAAATTGCGTTTGCTTTAAATATTAGTCAGGCCTCAGTTTGAAAATTATTCAAAGATCAACTGTTGTATCCACACACATCACATTCAACAGGCGCAGGCACTTTTGCCAGCAGATTTTCTACAAAGAGTGCGTTTTTGTCAATGGATACAACACAAATCGCACAAAATGCAGACTATTTGGCTCAAATATTCTTTACCAACGAGGCTACTTTATCTAGAAACGCGATTATTAATTTTCATAATAATCACATATGGGCCGAAGGAAACCCGCACGAAATAGTGAATGCATTAACATCAATTCTCTGTCAATGTGTGGGCCAGAATTGTTGAGATCACTTGATAGGTCCACCGATGCGGTTAAATGGCGAGGTATGCCGCAATTTTCTTGAAGAGGAGCTGCAACTACTCCGAAAGAAGTTCCGATGCAATTAAGATTACAAATGTATTTTACGCATTGCTGTACTCCAGCGCATTTTAGTTTAGGTACTCGTAAGTTTTGGGATAACACCTATCCAAGATCGTTGGATCAGACGGAGAGGTTCACAACCGTGGCCTCCTCGATCTCCAGCCTTAAATTCTTTGGACTTTATTCGCTGGAGTCACCTTAAATCATTAGTTTATACGACTCCCATTGAAAATACCGATGAACTGAGAAATTGTATTATCGCAGCTTTTCAAGCAATTTGAAATACCCCTGGTAATTTAGAACGGACTCGCCAGTCAATACGATGGAGGATAGAAGCTTGTATAGCAGTTGGGGGCGGTCTTTACTAATTATTTTGTTAATTTATAATAAAAACATTAATTGTGTTAACTTACTATTAAACTAACTTTAATAATACTTTACTTTATAAGTTTAGAACTAAGCGGTTTGGGACATATGTTCTTATGAACTACTATGTTCAAAATATCCCCAGGAATCAGCTCCCAAAGTTTGTCGCATATATTGAGAATCATCCTGTAGGCAGAGTGCACTTTGTCAAACGATCGATTAATATATCAGTAATGACTGACCGACTGCAAGCGGGTGGGTCTACGCAATACCGCACCCGTATGAAATGACTACCGCATGCTGATATGCGGTAACAACAGTCTGTTGCTATTGCAGACGAACTCTGCATAGAATTGGATTATTGGCCTCGATCGTCAGCTCTATAGAAACTGTAATATATCGCTGAACGGCGATGAACAAAATGGAAAATTTATGTATAAGACACAACAAGCTATGCTTCCGCCAATACAGTGGTACAGTAGAATCAATCACTCGCAGGCGTTTACATGGTATAGTAATCTTAAATAACACGGCGAGGGCTACGGCGCTAGCCCTACACCATCGCACCCCAATGTTTACATATAAATAAGAAACTAAACTATTTGCAACAGAACCATTAAATTGTGTAGATTATTAGCAAAATCCAATATCAATTCCAATACCAAATACCTAAACGATCTTCCAACAATAACCAAATAAAATATTAAATGTTATTTACCAATACACCTACGTAATAATATTGCTGTGCTACAATTGTGTTCTTAAGACAAAATGTCGTTATGTCATATTTAACGTGCTTCACAAAGGTAGTATTACATGTTAACTTTTCAGTAAGTTTATTACTATCTAATTGTAATGGTCTACCTTTGGGGAAAGTATATATGTAATATCAAATTATAAAACATACCTTACAAAGTTAATGATACTGATGTTTCGTATAGCCAATTCTTAAAACTTGCATTTGATACACTCGAGTTTAACCATACAAATAATTACAACTAGATACTCATATTTCTAAAAACACTAAACTTTTTTTGTTTCAGATGACGGAACAAACAACATTGTACGTGCTAGACTGTATTTTTTCAGTATTAATTGTTGGAACTCTTGTTGTCTTTGTCTGGCGAGGAGCATGGGTTATGCTAGATGTATTCCTGTTTCCGAAACAGGACAGTTTATCAGCATGGGCTAGTCTGGTAAGTGACTTTGCTACCTATGTATATTATATACATACATATACTTACCTACTTTTTCATTGAAGATATGTTAAAATATCTAATTAAACCAAATACCCCTTTAACAGAAATAAATACCATTGTCAAAATAAAAAATCATTTTTATTTTACTAATAAAATATTAAAATATAATATCTTCTATTTATCTAAGTGAGAGGACAGGTTAATTTTTAATATGCGTGTTTATCAAAATAAAAATTTAATTTTTTCTTTTATCTATATGTGTACATTAATATCCAATAATACACAGAGTATTCGCTGAAAGTGTACTGTAAATGTGGAATAAAAACAACTGTAAACAAGCGTAAAAATGTATTGATTCAACGCGTTGTTGTAAAAATATTCAATATTCAATGTTTTGTATATAATACTATATCTTTTAAGGAAGTGCTACTCTAATAAATAACACTTAATTAATTTACGATACTTCTACATAACTTCCGATATGTTCCAAACATGCATTATATGTAGATTGATTGAAAATGTTCTTGGCTAATTTCCACCGCGTGATAGTAAAAACGATAATTTTTAGATTACCCGAAATATAGAACTTCAGTGAATTTGGAAAAATAATAATTGTTTAAACGTGTTATACTTTCTATACGAAATACAAATTACATACTTAAATGAAATTTTAAAACAGTAGTGGCATGGATCCCGTATTTTCATATTAGTACAACTGCTTGTCATATTTGCACGTATTCCCCTTCGAAGGCATGATTCGCCCAAAAGCTGCGATATCTGTAAAAATCGCTAGTTGTGTGTACGTAGTGAATATGAAAATATAGAACAATGATTTAGAAAATTGCAAATTCACAAGTTCACTTGAGACCATGCATCAACTAACAACAATTTTTCAAACTTTGAAAACGCAAAATAGATTTACTTTCAAGAATAAACATAATTTTATTATTTATATAAAAACATTATACCTGCATGTATACCTGCGCTTAACACCTAGTTTTTTGTTTCTGGAAATCCATTAACGTTAAGATGTATACCACAATTGCTAAACATGACAGTGAATTAATAGATTATATATTATACTACTGAAAAAACTAATTTGAATTTTCTTAAAACCCACATAACAATAGATCATATTTTATTTTCCAATTTGCGGAATTTGCGGAATTTGCGGAAGGATTTAAGATTAATACTACTAGTATAGTAACTAGCGTACTTTTTAGTCGAGCTAACTCGACTCTACCTACTTTGGTAGAGTTCCTGTTTTCATGTAAATTGCAAATATTATGCTACCTGGGAGAGTACAGCAGATATATGATATTGAATTTTACTATGCTCGACTGACAAAATACTGTTTTCATTGGTATAGTGCCGGTAGAGAAGAGTACAGTACGCGCCAAATACGATGGCGAGCGGTGGGAGTAAGTTCGCGCAGCATTAGAAATAGTGGGAAGCTGTTGTAATGGGTTTTATTAAATTTGCGAGACACCATAGGCGGCGCAACGTCACGTGCATTTAGGTGGGCGTGCCTCTTTTTAAAGACGACTACGGCGCATCCCCACTGCTCGCCATCGTATCTGGCGATTGCTGTAGAAAGAGTTGAAATCGTGGTGGGAGAAGGCAAGTGGTAGAGTTACTCTACCACCGTGCTATCCCACTCTACTCTACCGCTATCATGCACTCTACTCTGCCATTTCCGTTTTCATTGGTAGAGTTATAAGGATAGGTAGTACTTGCCCATGATACTCTACTACTAACTCTACCAATGAAAACTAAGCATATAAAGGTAAACTCCAGAGAAGTATGCTCAGTGAATGAAACCGGGATATTGCTAGCATCACTTATGTTTAGGTCCAGCAAATAATTAACCTTAATGTCTGAAAACATAATAAACTTGAGAGGTTTGATGAGGTTCCAGTGTGGCAATAAAATGATCCAACGAATTTAAACGCTTATCTTTACAAACTCATCAGTAGTCAACATCCCAAATGGGCACACATTAATGTAGCTATGATCACTGCCTTAACTTACTAACGTCTAAAATTGTTCAGTAGCCTTTATTTCTGCCCGAAAAATCATTAAGCTAGCGCATAACTTTTTATACTTTGTGTATATTTTAGATCCATCTGTATACCACCGTATGAACAGATTCTGTAATTACTATACTTGCCTGTATTGTTGGCAAAGTGTATCCAAATGTCAAAAATGTTGAAGCATTTTTTTGATGCCTTAAGGTATATACCACGTGTTCAACACTATTTATCCTTGCATAGTTGGACAATAGTTCATTAACAGGTATTAGAAAACAATCTATTTTGTATTTGATCTATCTCACGTGTATATACATACATACATGCTACTTTTTGTCCTTAGACGGTTTTCTTTACTTAATGCAAATCTTCACTTTCTGTTCTGTTTAAGAACCCAACAAAGATATATATATATAGACATACAGGATGTGTTTGAAATAAAAGTAAAAAATATGAAAAATGGTGGTATACAATTCTGTAATAAATCCAAAAAATTGTAGTTCAGTTACAACACGAATGCAAAAATAAAACCCTTCCTCAAAATTGTAATATGTGCCTACTATGAACGCACAATGTGTTTAAAAGAATACCTCGATCGAACTAACGCAAGACATCACAAAAACAGCTATCAATATGATGAAAACTACGATGTAACGGTGATGTGTCAGCTTTTTAAATAGGTAGCATTGAATGCTAAGGGTTCAATAACATCAATATGATTAGGTATGAAAATGTTATCGTATCCACGACCATTTTCAGTCGATTCTTGCGCACGTTGAATATGATACGGGCGTAACAGATTACATCTCAATATGCCGAGTAACGTACTGTCATGCTACCTCTTATGTACTTACACCTGGTTCTGAAGGTATTCAGCGCGCAAAATCCCACAGGGCCTTTCACGTCCACGACTTTTCTAAGATGGCAACAATCTACGGGTTTCACCACATCTATTATGCAAGTACGAAATGGGTCTCGACGATTTGGAAAACGCTGCCTATACGTAACACATGTTTGATAAACATTACCACCTGTTTCACCATAAATGAAAATCATATCGTTCAGTTGTGTAAGCCATATACCAAACGTCCACATATAACATCCGTAACAGACTAAGTCTGATTGTGCATTGCACAGAGGTTAAATATCGCCTATTACTACACCTACTTTGCGCTACGCTATGCTACATGCATTCCTTAAAACACAGTGGCGCGACGAATATTTTATAAATATCTTTGTCATTTCTTTCTTGTCTCGGAGGGAATTTGCGTAAAATATTTTGGATTTAAGGTTGTTAATAAAATAATATCTTTCCATTTTTCATATTTTTTACTTTTATTTCAAAGACCCTAGGTTTGTTTTCTTTGAAGTTTCCTTCATTTTTGTGGAAGTATTGCCAATTGCATAGTACAACTTTATCACACTTTCAATGCTACTTTTTATCTCTGTTTCCTCTTTACATTTTCTAGGTATGTTTATCTCTAGATATTTGATTGTTTCTAGTTGTTCAATAATCTTTCCATTTGTAAGTAAGTAAGTATTTTATTTTATAGACAGAAGTATAAGTATATAAGTCAAAAAACACAGGTAAATATAATCATTAATACAATCAGACAGATATTACAATGTTCATGTTAGGTTTTATAATCAAAGTATTCAGTTATGGAGTAAAAACACTTTGATTGCACCCAAGATTTAACGGATTTCTTAAAAACTTTAGGCGTTAGCGCTTTGAAGGTATGGGGTAAGTGGTTACCTATATATCTTGGTACCCAGGACGTCAACGCTATTAGCGGTTAATTTTAAACTGTGTTTTATTGTATGTATTTTCGGTTTCCTAATATTGTAACTATGTAGATTATTATTATTAGCGGTAAGAATATCTTTACGTTTGTGGATGTAAAGGCTGGATTGTAATATATACAACGCAGGTAACGTTAAAATCCCTAAAGATATGAAGTACTTTCTACAGGATATGCATTGGATTATTCCTATAATAATAGGTCATCTTCAGCACATCCTGATTAACCATGGTTTTCAAAGATCGGAGTTTGAAAATCGATTTATTAAACTTACTTATCAGTTGCTGACAGTGACTATACCAGTTCAAGGTGGAGGTCAATGTCACACCCAAAAATATTCCTGCATCGGCTGCTTTTATTTATGTATTTGAAAGGTGTAAGTTTACAGAATTACTTATTTTCTTTTGTACTGTATGAAACAGTATGTGTTTTGTTTTTTCTATATTTAGCGAAAGGTTATTACCACAGAACCATCTGAAGAGTTTATCCAAAACCAGGTTTGCAGTGGCTTCTGTGTCAATATCTCTATCTGACACAATAACAGTTATGTCGTCGGCATAGCACACACTATCGCAAACTCACTAATAAATTCTATTATGTCATTTAAGAACAATGAAAATAGCAATGGTTCAAGTACTGATCCCTGTGGTACGCCGATGCTGTTTGGTAAATACGGAGACGCAACTTTACATTTTCTGTTCGCATTAACACAGGTGATTTCAACAAATTATGTTCTGTTAGAAAGGTATGATTCTATCCACTGCGCTACTTTCCCTCGAAAGCCTAAAATATTCAATTTCTCAAGAAGTTTATGATGTTGTACACAGTCGACAAGTCACAAAGTATACCAATAGGATAACACCTTGACTCAATACTTTCTAAAATGTTGTTATAAATCTCTAAGAGCACAGTAGTAGTGCATTTACCCATGTCTAAACCCATGTTGAGACGGCGATATGAGGTTGTATTTATCTACAAAGCATTCGATGCGATTAAGTGCGGCATATTCAAAGATCTTAGAGAAGCATGACGATAGGGCTACTGGGCGGTAGCTCCCTATGTTAGTTACATCACCCTTTTATAAATAGGCCTAACAGCTGAACTCTTAAGTTGGAGGAGTTTAAGTATATTAGCAGGTATGCCGTCTGGACCTGAGGTATATTTATCTGTTATTTTATCAAATATTTTTAGCATTTCAGCTTCAGAATATGGATATAGGTACATAGAGTGAGGATTAGTCCCTATATGTTTGTTTGATATTGAAATAACTGTGACATTTTTACATGTCGAAAAGGAAGCGTTTTGAAAGTATTCATTGAATATGTTTGCAATGGCAGTAGGAGATTCTACTGTTTCTTCACCAGATTCAATTTTCAAAATGCTACGTGACATCTTGGTATTATCTTTTCCTAAGCTATTTACGATATTCCAAGTCGTTTTGTTTTTATTTTCTGATTGCATAATTTTTGTATTGATAAAGGAATTTCTCATTAATGTCATCAGTCTATAGGTTGTAGACCAGTTTTCTTTTTACAAATCTTGTAAAAAGCAGGCCTTATTGGTGGCTCCATAAATTCTACGATACTCATAATATTTAGTTTGCACAACATTGATTTCAGTGTACAATCAATCTGTGATCAGAGAAATAGACGTGTTGAAGGACTTAATCTAGATTGTTTTTCAAATTAGTGAATACATTATCAATAGTTATGCTCATCCGTAGTCGTGGAAAAACTTCAGTCGTTTGGACTGAAGTTTTTCCAGCTTTGCATTTAGGATGTTTCTTGATAATAGATAATTAATATATGTATTTTTATGACCTTTTAACTTATCTTATTATCCAGATAATAAGATAATAGATAATTATCTAGTTCTTCCCCTGTGAGCCTCGGATCAAGACGATATACATGAAGGTGTGTGTATCTCGCCACTGCTTTAATAGAGCAGTCAGTTTGTGCTGTCCCATAAATGACTCTGACGATTCTTATATGGTGGCCCCTTTCTAACGACCGAAACTGTAGGCTCTTTTCTTAATCCGCAGTTTCGTTCGTCGATGTTTTCTTGTTAGTTTTTTTTGCGAGTTTACTTTTGCAGTATACGTGTCTTTGACTGGTATATCCGTTTCTATTTCATTCCAGCTGTTATTTAAATTATCATTCATGATATCATTAACTTTCGATTCATATTTTTTCATAGAGTCATTATTAGTTATTTGTATTTTTCTTAACAACTTAATTTCTTCTTTCAGAGGTAGCATTGCATCATCAACGATACCTTTTATTATTTCACTAAATTCAGCACTTTTTATAAATGTGATTATAACATCGTCATTTCTATCACTTTTCTCTCCCGATCTAAGCCCCGGAGGCATTTTATTAGTAAAATCGAGTTTAAAAAACTAAGTTAATTTACTCTCGCTTTAACCACTTGCGTTCGTTGGTGCGTACGTTCACACTATGTCTGTGTGTTTTTTATTTTGCAGGGTTTTTCATATTGTTATAACTTTAGATTTCTCAGTATTAGTTTTCATATTTCTCTTTCTTAAAGCTGTTTCCCAAATATTTAAGTTTTCCTGTAGATCCATTTCACTCCCCGCACATACTACCAAATTGTTAGCAAAGGCACTTTCCGCAATTTATATCCTACTTTTAGTTTAATTGCCTTCTTTTTAATTTCCTTCAAGATATTGTCAAGAACAATATTAGAGAGTGTAGGACTAAGTGTTCACCTTTGTCTCAATCTTTCCCTAGTCAAAAGTTTTTCCGAGTGTATACCATTTACTCTCACATAATTTCTGGTTTTTTTGCATTTCTTAACTCACTGTTTACTCCTCTCTTATTGCAGCTTTCCCAAATCAGATCCCGTAATGTACAGTCGAAAGCCTTCTCTATGTCTATAAAAGCCACAAATATACATATTATCATTGTTTTTCTCTACCAGCAGTTTAAATATGAACATATTATCTTGCAACCTCGCCGCCTTTTCAAATTGTGCTTCAGTTGTTATTTTCAACCATTTTTCAAGAATTTTTTCATATATCTTTAACCAGCTACTCAGTAGGGTAATTCTTCGATAATTTTTACGCTCTGTGTTATGTCTTTTTTTATGCACAGCTGACACTATCACCACTTTCCACATTTTGTGACATTTTTGTTCCTTGCATATTTTTTTATAAGTATAGTGTTTTTGCCACCTTTATTCCATTTTCACCCAGATTTTCAGCATCGCACTCCTTATTCCATTATTCCCAGCCGCTTTGCCTCTTTGTAATATCTGTATTGTTTCTGTTATTTCTTCTAGTTCTTTCTATGTAGTTTTAGTAAGTCTGTTGGTTCTGTAATGAACAAGTCTTCGAAATGTTATTTCCATCTCGTCATTATGTCTTTCTTCTCTTTTATTTTTTTTCCTTCCGTTGACTTTACGTACATATATACTTCTGTGTTGTTTTCTTAGCTTTTTTAATACCCAATAAAATAGTTTCTGATTTCTTTCTATCTATTTACATCGCTCCTATAAACTCTTCCCATAATTTTTGTTTTACTGCTGTTTTAAAACGCAACAAAGATAACATGATAAAGTACATGCTACATTAAATACTACTATTACATTTTGCAAATAATTTATATGTTCTTTGACAAAGTTTTAGTCATTGGTTAGTGTTTTGTACGGATTCAGTTGCTTGCTTCTATTATCAAATCTAGTAAATCTAAACAAAAATCTATTAATAGAAAATGCTTTCCTATATTTTACTATGTTTTGGGAAGTACATTATTGAAAATTATTCCACAAGTCCCATATTTTCTAAAAACGCTCTTTTTTAGTTTCATTTTCTTTTATAAAATATAAAAACTTCTAATACAGCTATTCACAAAATCCTGTGTATATGTATAATGCACTACTAGCTTATATCGTAAGATAGTACAACAGTCCTCGCTTAGATGATTTGGACAAATTTTCTAATTAAGCCAATTCGATTAAGGGTGAATAATTCATAAGATAATTTAAGTACGTATATAAGCGCTTCCAGATTCTAATTTAATTTTAACAACCGCCTATTACACGAAGCACGTTGCAAAATACATATAAATCTACAACAGCCAACACAATAA
This sequence comes from Popillia japonica, assembly GCA_004785975.1. Classification (NCBI taxonomy): domain Eukaryota; kingdom Metazoa; phylum Arthropoda; class Insecta; order Coleoptera; family Scarabaeidae; genus Popillia; species Popillia japonica. Next base: position 12,466 of record ML218443.1, read on the forward strand.
AAAACATACGCTATTACAATTCAGACACGTAACATCCAAATGACATTGAAATTTATAAACCAGTTGACAATAAAGAATGCAAAATACCAATTACATGAAAATTCTAAAATTATGTAATAACAAAGTTAAGTATAAAACGTTCATTTTATGTAGAACTGGGTTGTATATTTTTAACATAATTTAAACCTGTGACCAACTTCGACGATATTTATTGATATATGTGTATAGTGATAAACCATTAATTCTAGAAAGATGTTCAGATTTAATACCCATAGGTGTCGCAAAAATTAAATTTTACAATTACTTGTTTGTATATGTGAAATGTATACGACGATATAGTAATAGTAATCTCTACAAAACAATTATATCTTACACATAGAAAAAAGCACAAGCAAAAATAACCATCATCGATATTAAAATACCGGTGCCAGTTTGTACCGCACATCCGAACCCAGAAGAAGAGCCCGAGACACCATCGAGGTTATCATACTCGCGTATAATTTCTAGATATGCAGATCGCTATACTCCGCATTTAAAAGATGAAATCGTTACAACCATGATGAATTCTTATCGTCTTTCTTATTGTTCAACATTTCAATATTATTTCTTATAATCATATACCTTTAAAGTATAGGTTCATCATTTAAAAGAAAAGATTTTTCAAATTATTTTTTTACCCCTGTTTTAAAGATTTTAATTCATTCACTATTTCACCCTCAAATTCAACATAAATCCGATGCATTTCAACAGTGAAGCTGTCATGATGACGGCAATGATACGACTAAATTTAAACTTCGATAATTTAAAATAATGTAATCACACAGTTAGTCCAAAACGCCTCATTAGCTTTTGAAAAATGTCGTAGATTTAGGCACACTTATACATACTTTAATTTCTTAGTGATGTTATGTGATAAGATTTAACTGAAAATTTACTTACATCTTTCATCAATTTGAGCTAGTTTTCATACGGTTTCGCGTTTAGCACGAGACAAAACAGTAACGTTTGCAATCTTATGCTGGATACAACTGTGAAAATGTTGGATTCTAGGTAGATATTTTCCTAAACGGCAGATAAACAATTACCCATCCTGTTCTTTTTGTAATTCACTAGGATGTTAGTCAGATGAATATATTCTATATTATAAAGATCAAAGTATGTAGTTGGAATCGGAAAGAAATCTAATATTTTTTTAAATCAATTTGGATTTTGTGGAACTAGACAAACACTGAAGTACCTAGTGCTTTTTGTATTTAGTATTTACACCGAAAGTACATAAAATGGCTTTGCTAATTTCACCAATTAATTTTTACTTCAAATATAAATTTAATTTATATTATTAATATCATCCAATATTTACGTGTAGGCATACGATATATATCTTCCTAAATTCAGTGTATATAATTTAATAGAAACATATAACTTGATCCTCGCGTATGGTAGTATTTTTTTAATTCCCTACTACAATTCTATTTTCAGTTTCTCTTCATTGCTCAAACTAGAATTATCATCACATACAACTGTCATTTAATCTATAATTATACGTTGTACGTGTTCTAATATTAAGCTACAACAAATATTATTATTTTAATTGTAACAAAATTAACAAAGTTATAGACTGAAATTCTATCGTAAAATCATGAAGTGTGGTTGTTGCAAACACTTGTGGGTGAGGATACTGACGTTCTAATTGTATATTTTATAACATTCAAATATTGGCTGATTTGCACTGCGGTAAAACTACGTAAAACTCACAATAGTACCTAGTTTAAATAAAGTGTTTGTACCTGTCTCTGATCTCATTGAAAAGCGTTTACTCAACAATCAGCTATAAGTACATATATTTTATTTCCGTATTGAAATCTAAAGAGCCAAGATGCCCTTCATGATTCACCTTTGCTATGGGCAAGTTTTACAACTTATTTACGAAAATCTTTAAATCAAAACAAAAATTATATAATGCGATGTATTATATACTTTTAATGACGAGCATAATACTTTTGTCGTCATTCTCCCATGACTAGTTTTAAATTCATCCACCTACGACGTAAATGAATTAAATTGAGCTTCAATAAACGTTATTATTTTAATTGTAACAAACTGATCCGAAATACAGAGTGAAATCATATTGTATAACCATGAAGTATGGCTATTACTAACTCTTGTATAGTTTATTTCGCAGTAGATGAGCGACTCCGATATAATTATCACCTAGATAACGTTTAAGACACATAGTAGCATGCCATAAAATTCGCGAATAAATTTTTAACCTCGATATCAAAACTAACTTAATGGTATATTATATGTTTGAATATTATAGAGATATACTTACATGCATATATACATATGTAGTAGTGTCAGAATAAAAATATATACGTGTGTTGTACGTGTACGCACATATGTATGTACATATGTATATGAGATGAAATTTATATGAATTACACACATTACGTGTATACTATACTACATATCTCGTTAGACCGCAAAACAAAAAAAAAATCATTAAACAAATTTAGGTAACATTTATATTTACCGCCCCCAAAATCTGTTTCGCTACAAACTTCACCATTGCTAGATCATGGCATCTGGTGGAGCATTTCTTGGAATGGTTTTCAATTTTCACAACATGAACAATTTCGTTCCGCCATGCATTCGTGGATTACCCTTCTAGTTATTTTTGCATTAGTTCAATAACACTTGCACTGAATTTATGAGATTTATTTTGCTTCATTTGCTTGCATATATTATCCTCAACTGTGCCCATATCAGTTCAATAGAGTTAAATATGCAGGCGGTAAGCGTAATACAGCATGATTGTATTTTTTGCAATAGTGTCTACTACATCTTCTTCTTCAAAAAGTTAAATGATTTCACACATTCAAGTAGGTGTTTCTTTGTACAGCAATTGCTGAAGTAAATATTATTATTACTTATTTAGAAATTCTGCTATGGGTTCCTTGGTTTTCCTTTGGTAGTATTGAAAATTAAGTTAAGAACTTTGATGTGAGCAAATTGCCAACGCAGCTTCAAATGAACCTTCTGCCATGTCCTCATGGTAATCTAAGGAGAACGTATTATATATTTGCAGCTCCTTCAATCTACCCATTTTCATATTTTTTTCCTCTGTATGAAGAAACGTCTAATTTGCATTGGTTTGAATTGTCATTCCAGCATTTTCTTACTATATCGTATGTATCATACCAAGTTTAACCAAGATAATAAATGTTTCTTTCTTTTTATCTGTACTTATCGATAGCTACCAAGTAATCATACCGCCATCTACGGATCCTCCAGCTGCCCCTTACAAATTGCCTTTTTATAAAACCTTTCATAATGTGACTTAGAGCAGTAAACATCTTCTTTTATTAAAACATCCCTCAAATTGTCAAAAGTCAGTTTGTAAGGTGATGACGTTTCCTATAGGGACAACTTTTAAATATTAGTTTTAGGAGAAAACTTTTTTATAAGAAATGGTGCTTCTATCCAAACCCTTTAGTCAAAGAAGATTCCAGTGACCACTTACGATGAGACCAAAAACTTAAAATTACAGGGAGTTATTGATTTTAAATATGACTAAGTCCGAATGTTATTTCAGTAATATTACCCATGCTCGTTAACAAGCGTCAGCTACTGACAAGCTTAACAGTTCAGCAATACTTCTACAAGCTCAATCTGACAAAAATGTTGACGTTAGGACAACGAATCTACCTGGTGAAATGTTATGGTATAGAAGAAGTCTCGTATAAATATGCAATCCAGTATTTAATGCAAAATACATGAAAAGTATAAACAGAACTTTAGCACTATAAACGGCATCGGTTTCTGGCAAAAAGAAGTCTCGCAAAGCGTACAGTGATGATGATGCTGTGATCATTATGGCTATCGAATAAGTTGTGGGACATTCTAGGAGTTCTTTGCGCCGGCGAGCAACTCAACTCAATGTTGGTCATACATTATTCAAGCAAGCAAGCAAGCAATTTATAAAGCGAATAAAACTTATGTATATATATAAAGCTAAATTCAGGCACACCTTAGAAATTACAGATGCTTTTAGATGCGAGTTTTGATTATGGGTTGGTGAGAACACTATGGAACATCGTCCATTTTAACAGAATTTAATGTTTAGTGATGAAACAACGTTTTCAACAAATGGTACTGTTTCCTCACAAAATTCAGAAATCAACGATATCAAATGATATCGAAGGCTTCCACGGCCCGAGTCTCTATAATGAGGGTTTCCAGGTGTTGACCGTGTCATGGTTAGTAAAATATATACAGTACAAAATAAAAATAAAATGCACAAAATATACAATAAACTCGACGTTTCGCCACTAACGTAAGCGGCTTCTTCAGAAGCAAGGAGGTTAACTGGGATGGTACCAGAAGGTCACGGTAACTCGACGTGTAAACCACGCTAGAGGCGAAAACCTTCTGGTAGGTGGGGGGCGTCAGAAGGTCACGGTAACTCGACGTGTCAACCACGCTAGAGGCGAAAACCTTCTGACTACAACGATATCAAAAAGTCAATGTTTGGCGCGGAATATTGTTTAACTTTTTTGTTAATGGAGCTTTAAAGCAACGCAATTACTTAGAAATCATTGAGAATTTCTCATCGCCATCACTTGAGCTAGAGAAAATGTGATGTGTGTATCTACTTCCAACAAGATAGGTGTCCTGCTCATGGTACCTTGAATGTTAGAGAATTCTTAAATTTACATTTGCCTGGTAGATGCATTCGACAACATGGACTAATACATTCCTTGGTTACCAGATTTAACACCCATGGATTTATTTCTTTGTTACCTAAAGCAAAAAGTGTACAGGAAACCTATGAGACATGATGTAAATATTTAAAAAAATGCGGATTACGGAGGCTATTCGAGAAATTAATTTCGAAATGTTGAACAACGATTTAACAACATTTTAGAAAAAGAGTCGAGGATTGTGCTGGATGTGGAGGAGACTATGCGGAATACCTACATATATAATTAAAAATTAAATTATTGTATTAAAAGTAATATTTCTATTTTTTTTATTCAGAAAACAATAAGATAAATTTTTAAGTTTCGTGGCCATCTGTGCGTATGAACAGAAAAGCAATGAAAGTTTTACCGAAATGAAAAGTGCCTTTTTTCTAACGTCGACAATTACAGGTAACATAATACGGATGTAACATTAAAACTAACAACTCGACGAAACTTCACGTTTCTTACCGTAAGTGATTACTAGATTTTGCTTTGGGCATAACGCGTTTTCGATACAAACAAAATTTTTTATAAAGAATATATTTTTCTTCTAAAACTCACATTAAAAGAGTTTTCCCTATAGGAAACCTCATCATTTTACACACTGTATGTATAAGTATACTGGCAGAGTATATGCACTTCACTCGTTGTCATGTTCTGCAAATTGCCCCTACCACATTTTTTTATTTCTTTGTAAAGCATACCGGTTTTCACAATTCTTTGAGTAGTGGTTTGTCGTATTTGGGTAAGTTGCGATGATTGTACCTACCTCCACTTTTGAAATTGTTAATTTCATTATTTTCACCAAACCATTATAAACACACAATCTGTTTTTTCCTTTTTATTACAATTGTCAGTATAACTTATTTACTTATTTCCATGGACACTACTTCGTTTGACTTGCTGCCCTACCTTCCCAAGAAGTAAACATTACAATATTATTATTTCCTATTTCAAATAAATTAATTTGAATGTAAATAAAAGTGCACTTACATATTGTTAAACATGTTCAATAAAGTAGGGGCTAATTTTAACATTTTGTTGATGTGTTTTAGAAATATGTATAGGTATTCACAATTTATAATTAATTACGCAGCTGCTTTATTAGAGTTCATCGTTCGCATTTAGGAAATACAAATAAATATTGGTAAGCGTTTGTCTAATTAACCCCCTGCAGCTCGGGCACAGATGCTCTTCTCGGATGATCACCTAATCGAACTTTTTCCTGTAGCTTGAAACCGACTATACTTATGGACTTAATTTACGACCGTTTTTGCTGATTATATTCTAGTGATATTTATCGATACCATTTTATAACAGTGTTCTAGCTTCTAGTGCACTTACGTGAACATCTTCATCAGCTTTATTTAAAACTGGAAACGTTTGAAAGGACAGCCTCTTATAAATAAACTCTAACATCTCTTGGTCTATAGAGGGTGTTTGTTCAGATTTAAGATTTTTTTAACACAAGTAGTATTCGGAAAATAAAAGCGTTTTACGAAAAATTGCATGCATTTTATAACAGCTGTTCGAAGTTTCCCTCGCCCAAATAATGCGTAGGTATCTATTCTCGACAAGTATTTTTACGTGGCAATCACCTATCCAATAGTAATGAATACTAAGGATAATAAGGCAGTCGTTCCAATACTCCTCTGTTTATGTATTTATCAATAGCGCCCCTCTATAACATTAAATTTTTTAATGGCGAATGACCTCACAGGCTAGTCATCACAAACAGCATAAACATACTTTTGCTTACATTGCATTATAACATGACATGCGACGATGATAAAACGTACCGCAAGTTCTCAAACAGCTGGTCCTACGTTTAACCCTTATTTAAAGTTTGCTATCTTGAATTTCAATAGCTCGGTTATTACACAACGTAAAAATTCCATTTTGTGTATATGTCCGTACTTGTGGAATACTACTATACTAAAAAAATGTTAAAACTGAACAAACACTCTTTATATCTCGCAATTGTTGTACCTTGCATCATTAAGCCTAAAGTACTTTACAAATCTTGATTATTCATTTAGTACAATTAAATCCCACACCACTTTCAATTAGTTTGTATTACTGCAATTCGTCAATAATCTAACCGGGAGATCTTTATCTTCTGCATACATTTCGTAGATGTGGAAAAGGCGAGAAAGAGACAGTTTTCACACAATTTTCTTTTAGATTTTTATTATTAAATAAATTACTTTGATACATATCCACTTCTTGTGTATGCCGACAAGTAGTAATCAATTTCGGTGTCTTGTTACGTTTTGTAATTTTATTGGTCTAATAAAACCATGTTTCCCAAATTAAGATTGCAACTAGGATTGCGTACTTATACATATAGTCCGGGAGCTACGGGACCTTTTTCATAAGTAGTAATATAGATAGTAGGATATGATTTTAATAATAGTTTATATATTGCTTAATGATAAACTGAGCGTCAGACCGCGCGACCTCAGTAAGTAAAGTTGTAGGAGGTTGACAAAGTTGTCGAAAAAAGTTTTCAAAATAGAAACAGTATACACGCTACAAATTATGACATTACTTATTTATTTATATAATGTAAATTTAAGAAAAATAATCGTCCGACGTCGATATGCCAGTAAAATCGTTATCAGTTATGTATAAGTAGTCGTCGGAAAATTCTGCAAATGAAGTAGTAGTATACAATCTGAAATTGATACTGGTTATTATTTATGGTTAATATAACAAGAA
>ML218443.1:19941-47930 GCA_004785975.1 Popillia japonica
GTGCGCGTATAGTCTACAGTGTTAATTTTTATGCCAGTCGTATGGAGGTAATCGGTCTGTTGTCAAATGAAACACTCTATTATTCATCTACTCTATATTTCGTTATGAATTCATAACTTCTTCAGTGTGAATTAGAGTTGCGCACTGGCTAAAATGAATTTGATCACAATACATCGAATATTCTAATTGATTGTGAGTAGAATTCTAGTGAGTAGAATATTCGATGTATTGTGATCAAATTTTTTTGAAAACTTTTTTCGACAACTTCGTCAGCCTCCTGCACCATAACTTACCGCCTCCCAAATGTCTGACGGTCAGTTCCTTTATTAGCAATATGAAAACTAACTAAACTACCTATGTCAAAAAACTTATGGTGTACCTATACTTTCACGAGCCAAAAATGCCCGTAACTCCCGGACTAATACGATTTTGTGATCGAGTAATCATTTCCTATTCTATTTAAATACTCAGAAATAGAATAGCCAGCTATTCATTTGATTTAAATAAATATTCTTATGTATATCTGCTGGATAATCCGTTGCCTTAGGTTACCCCTAAATGAGTTAGCGTCTCTTTCGAAAAGAATCTATTCAGGATAATTTGTATGGTTGTGCCTGTTTGACATGTTGTGTAGAAAACACTTTCTCTTACAGTAATCAGAATGTCTGCTAAGATTTAGTCTTACCAAGTAACAATTGCTTTTGAATAAAGAGCGCCAATGCTAAATGGATTTGAGCACTTTTGTCCGTTGTTCGATAACGGAATTGTATACGCTACGCTAGTATAGTTTCGAATTTTTATGCTAGGAACAACAAAGAAGAACTTTTATAAGATGAAGAATGACATTGTAAGCCGACTGGTTTTTAGTAAAAGCGAAGGTCGCGACCACTATTAGAAAACACATATTAGAAATCCAGGTTTAAACTCATGACCTTGCTCTCCCTTTTTAATTCTGGCTGCCGTAAGCACGGTGGGCGCTATCAGGTAGCGGCTAAAGCGTATAAAAATGTGAAGTTAATTCGAACACATTTTCAACACTTTTTCGATATTTCTTCGTATCCATCTTATTCTAAATTCAAAGTGGTACTATTGCTTTACGTATGAGTATATTGTGAAAGACCGTTTTAGTTTGTAAATTAAAAATAGAGTACCTACGAATTAACGCACAAGAAACTGTTGTTGAAACAAAAAAATTGTTATTTACTACTACAATGCACGAATTTGTTAAAACAACGTTTTTTACTACTTGTGTCTACGATTATTTAATATATTTTTCTTGCAGCCACAAAACATACACTTGTAACTAAATGAATCAACTTTTTGTTACAATATTTACGTCAATATCACCTATTTTCTATCGTAAAAAGTAAGGAATCTATTTTTTAGCTTTTAACATAGTAGTTATTCGTGTTAGAACAGAAATTGTATCTCTTGCTCAAAGATCGTTCTTGCGTCGGAAGTACATAAAGAGTGGTAATCTAGCTCCTTTAAAATAAAAATAATATAAAAATGTTCATCTATTCAGATTCAGAACAAATTCGATATTGACTGAATGTACTTATAATGCACTTATAAGAAGGATTGTATTGAAAACTAGTCCGTTTTGTTACTGTCGCTACATCTAATAGTACAATAAGAAAGAAAAAAATTATCATTCAAAATAATTTGTTTAATCACGCTCTAATCTACTCTCTCGCATTGATTTAGTTATAGCATTCGATGTGTCAGTAATTAGTAAAGATTTTTTCTTTGTTTTATACTTCTATGCGATTTGTACACCTTTCATAAATGTAACGTCTAAAAAAATCGAACAGTAAAATCATATATTCCCTAAATTAAAACCCATATCCGATATATTGGATTTTACAAACTTATATTCGATTTTGTGTTTTGTTTTCATATGATTACGGCAAATCATTTTGTGTATAATACTGACAACCACTTTAAGTAATAATTGCGTTAATAGACATTATTTTGGTGACGAAAGCATGACTCTATGGTATTCTTAGAAATCAGGAAGTGACAGTATTCCCTATAATAACAAAAATTCTTTAAAATTCTGTAACATTGCAACTCTGATCGTTACGTTTTTGTCCTTGACTAAGAACCAGAACAGTTGTAATGGCGTGGAGGTGGATATCATTCATTTGAACAGTTCGCTTTGTTTGATGGATTCAATTACTCTTACTTAATTGAAAAAATACCAAGCAAATTGAAACAACTCATTGTATTTTAAAATGTATAATCTTTATTTTAGGTAATTGGATACATAACAGTAGCCTTGGCTTTTATGCTTCAGCCAGGCATGCGTTGGATCTGCGATCGTCTTCAAGGTGGTGCGCGACTCTTGGTTGCTGATTTGTTTCTAATTTTCTCCCTGTGTGGTACAATTAACTTGTGGAGAGGCGTCTGGATGTTATTGAACATATATTTCTTACCAGGTAATATATACTATATATATTAAACTTGTAACCTGTTTCAATTGTATTGTTTGATATTCCAGAAAATAACTGCAATTACATAGCTTATTAAGTATTATATAAAATTAGTCTTGCAACATCCTATTTGACGTTCTAATATAGACATTTATTGCGATGCGGTCAATTTCTTTAGAAAATATTCCTCTTTTGTCTTCTTAATGCATTTATTCTCGCACGCTAAAGTAATTTTACTAACAATGCATTTCCAGTGTTACGCAAAAATTAAAATCAAAAATCTATTTACAGATGCTTAAGAAATCGATTTGCTTGCGCTTCTACGTATTTTACGCTGAAAAATTGGTTTGATTAAACTTCATCTATTGAAAATCGAACGGAAAAATAAGAAACCATTTCCTAAGGAACAGAGAGGCGAGTAAGTGCGACTCGATGCCATAGAGTCACACCAGCAACTCGACAACGTATTGGTTTTTTTCCATATTGTTTAAAGCATTACGCGATTATGCTCTGTATGTACGAGCCTCATTATACAGCATAAAGTAAAACTCAAATAGTCAAATACAATACTAATTGGCGCTACCAGATAAAACTTGTTATAATTGTCCGTTCGTGCTCTAAGAAAAATGATGAAAAATGAAAGGCAATGATGTCACAATAAGTCGACGTAGTTTTTTTTACCTGTTGTGTAAAATTTCCTTTGCATGCCATTCCAAATGATCTATCTGAACTTTTATTTATTATTTGCTTCCGAAACACCATATACCACCCTACCACCCTATACTCTATACCTATACCTATTCATTTGTGTTTATAGGCCATTTACATAATATAGTAAATACAACCCATCGAAATTGCTAAGTTAGATATGAGAGATTGTGTACCATCAGCTTATAACATGTTTAGATAAATCAACTTCCATATTTTAAATAACATGTCACAAATCTAATTATAAATTCTATTTCTATGATATATTTTATAGATATTTCAAGTAACATAGTCTCTATTTAAAAACTATTTCTCTGGCGTTGTTCGCAATAAAATCCACTACCTGCTACCACAAAAATTATATTCATTCATCCAAAAATTAATAAAAAAATCGTTAATCAATCCACAATGGGTTATATATCTAAATATTCTTAATCAGTAGTGATCAACTATAAAAGTTGGGTATAGGAAGTGCCTAACATATAAAAGAGCTTACACTTCTGCGCAAGCTATAATCATATACATGACATTATAGAGAAAATTATTCTCCCGGTTAAGATAAAATGTAGTATGTAACACCAAATTAAAATATTTCCAATAAATAATACTTTTTGGGACTAATCGTATTTTCTAGAAAACGTGTTCAAACCGGTACAGTTTTGCGAAGAGAATTGTAAATATCTTGAAATCTATCTTTCCTACACTGCTAATTGTCACAATTTTTGGACCAGAAAGCGAACCTCGCCGGTAAATCTTGGACCTGATAGCTGCTACAAGTCCTATCCGTAAATGTAAAAAACACATATGCTGAGAAGCTGTTGTTGTCATCACAGAGAGACAGGACGACAAATAAAGGAATAAAAAGGCAGGTCACAGATACAATATTTGTTTCAGAGAAATGTAAAAATATTTTTGCAGTATGCTAATTATTGTTAAAATTACGGACACTGGAGTGGACAGGTCCAACATTAGCTCCTCTTGTTGTAAACGTTTATATTACAAGAAAGTTAATAAAATTTGAAAACTGTGAAGAGTATGTCGGTTGGCCAAACTTCTGTAAGAATAGTATAAAGCTGCCACGTTCTGAAGACAATGTGCCCATTTTTAATTTCACAGCCGCTTCTTGTTACTTTTATTTGCAAATTTCTCCAATACATCAAAAATGAAAGAAACATGTTATCAGTAGCTACTATAATTTTTTATTTACTTCTAGATCAGCTGGAACTTAGTTGTTGGATAACGCATTGGCTCTGCTTGGTGTTACTGATACTGCTTGGTTGTTCAAATTCCCTACTCGTCCGAGGTGTGTACATTGATGCCGAAGAACCTGCGGGAAAATGTGTAATCTTTCCATGTTACTATTTACGTCTGATATTTCAACAAGAGCGGGCGAGAAAGCTTGCAAAACATTTACAACTCGATACAATTACAAGGAAGAAGCAAGATGGAGTAGAAAATAACGTCTCCACATTGAATCATATAACAACTATCAGTCAATTAAATGCTACGACCAACCACGTTGTATGACATAAAAAAAGAGATCTTCGTTAGATCTATGAATTGTATAGCTATTTTTATATTTATGTAGAGATAAATCGAAAAAATCTTGATATCTTTTTAGTATATTGCAAAGGGCGATATAGACTGTTTATTCTAAGTACAAAGTTTTATTCTAATTGCACATACTTCTTTCTGTAGAGCAACGCTAATGGTAATATATTTCCGTATACCATATGAAATATATGTACATACATATGTTACATATGTACGTAATTACATATCAAGTTTATGATGTTTTAATATACATATTGTTAGAAGGGTGTATTTAACTTATCTAATTCGTTTACTTTTTCTACAACTAATCATCTACAGCAGGTTCAATAATGCATATCTTAAATGGCTGTTGTATTATAAATCTTCTATAATCAGGATTTAGGAACTATACTTATTATAGGAATAGATAATATACTCTATTCCTTACAACTGAAACAGTCATCCGCAGAAAAAAAATTACCTCTAAGTTTTGTCTAACAACAATTATTCGACAGCCTTCTTTTTCCTTAAATTAGATATTTATGTAGTAGACTAACGACATATCAGAAATGCGAGGATGTGCTTTTCTACGCTTGTACGTAAAGATCGCTTCAAAATTGCCTGATAATCACGAACGACATACTCCTGCAGTCATTTAGTAACATACAAAAGTTGTTCGTCAAAGCAACCAATGCCTGAATTGGTACATACATGTATATTACAAATAAATATTAAAAATAAGTATAAGTTTTAAAGCTAGTCCATATGTGGTAATGAATGGCGACATCCGCCTTGAGAACGAAAACATCTTGCGTTCTCAAGGCCTTTTCCTGCGAATCTGACAACTATGAGGGATCTAGGAACAAACACCAAAGCATAGCTCAATGTTCGATTCAATAAAAATATATGCTTATATTTTTGCATTTGCAAAATAAAGTAAGCCACAGTCATTCATATTTGTGAAAACATCATTTCTACATTTAAGTGTGCTCAGTTAACAGCTCCACTTACCATTGATTTCTTAATTATTAATAGAAAATTGTTTAAGCAATTTTAAAGGAAATATCTCAAACAAACATTGGAATTTGTCAAGTAATTTTCAAAGTGCTTGATTGTGTCAGAAAATTTGTCATGAGGAATAGTTACCATATGATTTAAAATTAAACATGAAACACAAGTATACATAGATTTTACAATAGTGCTAAAATAATAATTCATTAGAAATCCATTTATTGTTATTACGACATTTATCAATGTTCTATTAATCTAGTTAGAAGAACAACAGTGAATAAATTATATCCAATTCTTCTGATTTTTAATCTTTATCAAATATGGGCTCAAACTATATTATATGCACACTTGTAAGCGTAGATTCTTAAACTAAATAAGCACATAATATTCCGATAAATCAAGTAATAATAAAAAGAACAATAGCAATGGACCATGGTGTCATGTAATTTTGTTAGACAATTATTTAATAATAAACTGGACGATAGTTGCAGCAAAAACAGGTTTATGCTAATTATCTAAAAATAAATTTTTTACGATGAAACAATCTCAATCAATAATTTACCTCAAAGCTATTATGATCATTACAATGTTAGAATCCAGAAATGAACAAATTAGATATTTGTTAAATACGCAAGATCTGACAGCATTTTCTTAGAATTAAAATTGAAAATGTCTTTATAATTGCAAATTAAATTTACAGTTAAGTCAATTTGTGATAATTTTATATTATATGTAGAGACCTAATCAAAAATCGATTCTAATTTTAATAAATATGGTATTTTATTAAACAATGTGAATGAATGGAATCTACAATGTTTATGTAACATACAGATGATAAGTTATATGGATTTAATTATGGTGCAAGGTAAAAGTTTCCTAGTAAAATTATTGAAAAGAAGAATGGCTCACTTTTTTACTTATGGACTCTGTCAATCTCCATGTATGCATGTCCATATCTATTTCTAAGTACGCACTGTAATACTGTTTCTTTGTTCGTTGAAATTTACCGAGCAATGAAATTATATTTTGAATGTCATCACAGTTATTTCGTGCAAACCTATGGACGGTGTTGCTCCCATTTTGATATTGCAAAAAAATCGAGTTTTTATTGCAAAATGATTGTCGATTAAATGTAAATTTTAGATTTGAAAAATAAAATATAATTGCTCGTTAGTAGACGTTTCGACCGTAAAATTAAATGTTCGGACAATAACATTATTACAGCTTCTAAAAGAATAAAAGGATTTCGAATTAGTACTAGAGGAACAAATGTTATAAACTTCATTGACCTGGAATTCTTAAGATAATTAACAAGATTTAGGAAAGTAAAATTATCGAATGGACTTTAAAGAAAACTAAGGAGCCTGACAATATCACATACTGAATTAAGAAAAAAGTGTGCTGAATATAAGATATAAGAGCATGTTAATAGAAATCAAAGCTTTATTTAATCTAAATCACATTTTATTTTTGAATATTAAAGATACGTTTTAACCCACTTATAACCAGTTTTTTGGAGCATTTCTATAAAAATTCTTTAACAGGTCGTTGAAATAAGTATACATACTTTATATAATAAATTTAAGAACTTTTTCTAGAGTCGATAGATACAGATTTTATACAATATATCGATTAATTTTGTAACTCTTTCAAGTTAAAGCAAAACAACCACCTAGTGATATGTTTAATAGTGCTCAAGCATTGCTGAAGATTGTGCATAATGGTAGGAATTCCTATTACCGATAGCCGATCACTGTTTTGAAGTGCACCTGTAAATAGAAAGTTTGGAATATTTATTCGTCTTCAATTTTATTAAAATAAATTTTAAGTACATGTTTCGTCTTATTTTTGCACATCCTTTACTAGAATAACATTTTTTTCTAAAATGTAATTATATTCTTCTTAACTATGCTGTACCTATGTATCTTGTTTATAGCATTTTGCCAATGAGATAAAACGATTAATATAATATAAAAGGATACCATAATCAAGTAATACATTTTATTTCTAAGTTTCATTACATTACCTACGTAGTATTCCTGTATTTGCACATTGCATTAGACCAAATAAACAATTCGGAAATAATCTCAATTATGACGTTAATAACATCCTGGCCCACTTATGTTTTGAAAATAATTTTTGCTAATTGCGGATGCATTTTACCAATTTAGTAATTATGCTAGATTATAACTGAATGAAACCTATTGCATTAGAGTTAATTAAATTGAATATGTACTTTTTCAAGGTCGACGATAATCAAACAACGTAACGCAATCTTGTCATGCATTGTGCGACAACGGTAGCTATTCTAAATAGATATTTTTACAAAACTATTTTTTTATTTTGTGTTACTGTTCCGAGTGCCGTAAAGTGTATAAGAATATCTATGGAGAAGACGAGGAAGCGACTTCAGTTATTCAATACTTCTGTATCAATTTACACAAAGTAAAAAATATATGTGTATATAATCATTTCTTTTATCATTATCGTACTTCAATAAAAACTAGTTAGATATCAGCAAGCATGAGTATCCTCAATGCAAGCAATAAACCTTCACCACATCACTGTCAATAGGCTATGTAAAAATAAAAGCAAACATCAGCCTTAGTCTTGTTCATGTTCAGAATCTTTTCGCTGATCCCCGGCCGTTTACTACTGACATTAAAGGACCATTCCACAGCGCTTGTCTGCAAGGGGTTACTTCTCACACGCCAAGAGAGTATAGTGAGCTCCATATCTTGAGTCCTAATATTATTACGTTGTGTTTTCCATTTTACGCCATTCTAGAGTTATGTTAGTGTTTGCTCTTCAAAACCCGTGCGATACGAATTGCCTAAAATATTATCTTCTTCGCTTCTAAGGATCGAACACGCATACGCGATCACGACCGCGATGGCGACTGTATTCGCAATCGCAATCAAACGAAACAGTGAATATATATGTATACGCGATCGCCTCGGGCGCGATTCACAATACAGTTTGAGAAATGTGCAACATGATATTAATTGTTGCAAACAATTTATATTATAGGAAAAACAGAAAGGTTTGGGTATATGAGATTAATAAATAACGTAAAGAAGAAGGCGAATTTCATAAACTATACCCGGACCTTCGTAAAGATGAAAATCGATTCTACACATATTTTAGAATGAATGAAAGTTTTGATGAAATACTAAGTCTTATTAGAGATGATATTGTAAAAGAGCAAACCAAACATAGTGAACCAATTGGAGCCACTGAGCGATTAGAAGTCACATTAAGGTAATGATACTAGGTGTATATATATTTGTTTTTAATAATAATATGTCAAATACAAAATTATAAAACAAACTTGTATGCCATTATGAGCGAAATCTTCATACCAGGTTGCTGCAGTTGAACCATCATCAGCAGTCCCATTGTAATTGCGATATTCATGGATATTATGCATGGAATCATATTTGATGTGTAAGATGGAGAAGTAGAATTGAGAGGAGGGCTTGTTATTGGTTGATTTAGCCCTTGAGTATCTGCTAGTTGTGCTACTTCTGCTTCCGTTATTATTTTAGCCACTTGGTATTTTACTAATGTTTGACGACGAGGCGACAGCTTTTTTACGCTCGCACCATATCCTTGAAACACAAAATCTATTGCATCATTGTGCACTTCATTGGGTTTTTTATTCAAAAATTTGATAACTGTTTCAACAGAGGAAGAATTTGATGGACAGTCTTCAATCAACTTCCTTTTTCTTTTCTCCTTCCGCTCAAAATAAGATGATCGCCCTTGATTATTATTTTCCTCACTTTGAAGGCTGTCGAGAGTTTCTGTGGCTTCACTGTACTCTTCTGTTGCTTGAGCTATCTCTTCAGGACTCCCTGCTATGGCATTAGGTATATTAGAATGTGTCTTAGTAAATTCTAAATATGTCCAAAGAGTTTCCATTTGCTGCGCCCAAGGCCAGATCTTATACCGGGATATACATTTAGCTGCTTGTCCACTTCCGGTCTTTTCAGCACGTAGATACTTTGAAAAGCAATCTCTCAAATTTTTCCATCTTTTTTTTTAATCTTCACCTACGAACAACAGGGCCACAATTAAAAAGCGTTCTGTTACATAAAAATCGCAATTTCTATTAATATTTGCCTTGTTATTTAGCAGAAGCAGCGTATTATTATTCCTAAGATATACTTTTGCTACTAGGTATTTAGCTACCGACGATTTTTACAAAACAATTGGTCACAGCTTTCGATTAGGATTTTCAAAAATTGCGACAATTGTTGAAGAAGTGTGCACAGCGGTATGAAATAAATTGCAGCCATTTTATATGCCGGGGCCCACAATGGAACTATGGGAAAAATCTATTTTGGAGTACAAAAACTTGTGGTAATATCCTAATTGTTTGGGAAGCATAGACGGCAAGCATGTGACTATCAGATGCCCACAAAAGAGCGGCTCAAACTACTTTTCTTCCTTAAAAAAAACCTCAATTGTTCTTATGGCGATTGTTGACCCTGAGTATATATTTATTTGTGTCGATATAGGAAGGTATGGCAAAAATAGTGATGGTGCGATCAGCATCAGCTATGGGTAAGAGATTTTCAAATGACACTTTTAATATTCCTCCAAATAGACCCTTACCAGGTGAAGATGCTGATGCTCCGTGTGTTTTGATAGGCGATGAAGTCTTTACACTAGGTACTTACTTAATGCGACCATTTCCTTATAGACAATCAAGGCAGGATCATAATAAAGAAAAATTTAACTAGCACTTATGTAAAGTGCGTCGCGTTGTGGAGAACGCATTAGGAATACTGGCACACAAATGGCGATTATTTTTTAGACCATTTGAAGTGAAGCTACAAAACTTTTAATAGCGGCTTGCGTATTACACAACCTTTTACGGATAAAAAAATTGATCATCAATTTGTTAATATACAAGAGAATAGTGATAGACAATTACAAGTATTTAATAACTTGCCGGTTGACGGAAGGGGACCAGTAAACCTGGCATTTAATATACGCGAAAAATTTGTTACATATTTTAGTAATGTTTAAACATACAATAAAGTAATAAAAAGTACTTACCAGTGTGTTCTAATCCTATATCCTTCGCAATTTCATCCCATATTTTATTTTTTATACGTACATTCTTGTAGTCTTAATGTGATAAATCATACAATATTTTGTGCTTCTTAACATTTTCCATTAAAATTTCTGTCAAATCAGCCATTTTTATTGCAATATTTTTCACGCGACCTGCCATCAATTCGACGTGTTGCGTTTGATCCACGTTTGATCGCAAACGTTGTTATATCGCCGAGCGTATGCGACCGAGCGCTGCACAAGTTTATTATATTGCTAACAGGTCGTACCATATGTCTATGCGGAGGATTAACTTTCTGTAGGTTTGTTTTGGTTTCGCATTCTCAACGGTTCACAACCAGTTCTAATAGTAGACCATTATCTATAATCATAGACTAAGTATCTTTTATTTGATCGAACATTTAAAATGATTCTGAACTGGATCGAGTGTGGGACCAAAACAAGCCTTGTGTAACGCATCTGATTGCCGACACAGGCCGCGTTCCAAATTGTGCATACTGCGTTATATGCGACTGATGCAACGAAAAATCGTTCCGATTTAACGTATATGCGCGCATAGAAAGTTTTGTCGCGAAACCATTTTCAAATAGGTTGTGACCCTGCCAGAGGCTAGAAGAAGACATACAACGCATAGGAAAAAAGGTAATGCAGTCTATGCGTGCTATATGCGGCGGAGATATGCGCGCAGCGCATAGATTAAACGTTTCGGAACGCACATAATTTTTTCTGTTCTTCTATGCATGCAGCGCATAGAATGCACGTCTCGGAACGCGGTCACAGTCGCCATCGCGGTCGTGGTCGTGATCGCGCATGTATGTTCGATCCTCTTTGTTCAAAATTTATGAAACATTCTTTTTTAATTTTTAGTACCCTACAACTTGGCTGGAAACGAAAATTGGTGGAGCATAAATAACAAAAAGTATAATTGTTTGCTAAAAAATTCACTACTTTATTAATTTTCAATTTTTGTGTTGTATCTAGTATATCAACGTGTCCCAAAAGCAAAACATTTATGATGGCTTTGAGCAGATCAGTAGATACAACAGTCACAACCTTACTGTCTTAGCGATTATAATTTCGCTATAACTAATCCGTTAACAATATGAATATCTTGGGTTGAAATACGCTATGATTTAATAACTGCCGTATTAATAGGCGTGATAATACTCAGAAAATGCCTGTTACACAATCTCGTATAACATACAACTTCTATCTTAAAATGTATCGTAAACTTGGGTGACTTTGGTCGGCCTGGGTGACTTTAGCCATTTATCATTACTTACCTACAATATTAATACTTATATTACAATTCGAAATATTTATATGTTTCAATTGTTTTATAATTGAAATTCAAATTTGGTAAAGAAGTAATACTAAACTATATAACTTACCCTCATGCGAAGAGCGCCGTAACCCTGCTAAGACGGGATGTGTCAATAGCGGGAGAATCCCTCGCAAGCAGCGCCCTAGCGGCGCATACCATCGCTACGCGACAAGGCATGGAGTCAATAAGTCGTTCTATGACAGCGAGACGGATGGCCAACCATGCCTCCTCAACTCGCTGCCATAGCTACTCAATCTTAGCCGGAGGAGCCGGATAACGTTGAGTCTCCGACCGATAATATCCGAGATATGTTAAATCGGATTCAGATCCGGAGAATGAGCTGACAATGGAAGAATTCTTATGCGGTGCTGTTCCACAAAGGCCTATATTACACGTGTGACGTGCGGTCGGCGTTGTCGTGCATGTACAGCAAACGTGCGCGCCGCCGAAGGTAGGAAATCGCAACTTCATCTACTCATCTCTCTCGTTAGGTGCTGTACACGCAGCAGATGTGTACACCCTCCATATCTAAAAGCATTCCATGCCATAATGCCATGCTGGCGGCGGATACGGGGTGGTTGAAAACACTTCTAGAGTAGACGCTCACCAGCTTGCCGACAAACCAAAATTGGCGCGTTAACAAAGCCCAATTCTGCGTGCTCGCAGTCCACCCTCTACTAACCGCTTCTGTACAGTTCGCGTAGTGACTGGGCTTTCCCTTCCTGCTGGCCAGACGGCTCCAAGTTGCCTTCAGGACGACGCACCTGACTTACAGAGGAGCGCGGTCCTCGCGAGCTGTGGTTGCGCGGGGCTGTCCCGCTCGCGGCTAAAGGCGGGTGCGTCCTTCCTCAGTCCATTTTCGCCATGCCCTTTGCACAGCCGGCAACGATCGCTTGAGACGGCGCGTGATCTCATGGAAGGATACACCCCCCATTTACATCACTATAAACATTCCTCGCTCAAACTCGCTTAAGTAATGCGATCGATCCGCAATTACGCAACGAATACAACTACATTCTGAATTTTCACACCACACTAAGAACGACAGGTTTCTGCCGCCCCATTCGGTCTCCATGGCGATAGCAAAAGTCGAAACTCGCTGCAAAGACTCGTCTATAGGAAACCTTGAGGCTCGGCGTTCAGATTATACAGGGTGTGCTCATCAATTATTTACAGCAATATAATGATAAACTTAAGATTAGATTTTTTACATTATTGTCTCACATTGTCAATTTTACACTGCACCCGAAACCTTTATTACATAAAAATAGTAATACAAGATAGACTATTAGTTATAAACTATTCTGATGTTACTGTACAAGTAAAGCCTATGGTACTAAGTTGAATCAGCTAACATGTAGAAAAAAATATCCAGTTTTTGACTTTACTTATGGCTAGTAAAGTTGAACATAAAGTATATACATATACCTACACATTGTTGTGTCACGAACAACACAAATAAAAAATATTAACTATTTAGACATAACCAGATGACAAAGTGAAATATTTCTTACAATAATGAACTAACACTGCCCTCCCTCTTCCCTTACCTTATAATTTCCCAATTTAGTTGTATGATGTGTGTATTTGTGTAATCCGATGTCCCTCTGCTGTCCGTTTGTTTCCTTTGCTGTCTTCTTGTTGTTTCAAATTCTCTTGTTCTTCCAGCGGGTTTCTCTTCACCTAACACTCTAAATTTTGTCTTCTGTGGTTCTAACTGGGAACCTTTTAACTTAAAGGTTTGTGACTTCTTTACGTTTGCCAATTTTTTTAACCTTATCAACAACTCTCCCCTCCCTTTTGTTTTTCTACTTCACCAAGCGCTACCAGCTGCTGAATTTTCAATTCCACTACTTGATATTTTTAAAGGTGATTTTTGTAATTTAAGCTTGAAATTTATCGTTGGTACACCCAAATGAATGTAATTATGTATTGTGTATGTTTGTAATGTGGTTTTATAATAATTTTAAAGGGATTAAATTTTTCACAATATAATTGGAGTTTTTTATATTTCCCAGTAGACGTCGTTGGCTGAAGTCTGCCCTTTTTGTTATTTAATATAATTAATTAGTTAAATTTTGACTACCTACCTAAGTAGCTAGTAGTAAACAATTTTCAAACACTTTTTTAAATAATTTATTGTTAAATAATAATTATTAATAATAATAATAATATCTAGTCCAGCTTTTTCAAATTCATATACTATTTCATCTTCTTTTCCCTTTAAGCTCCTTACGTTCCATACTCCTAGTGTCCATATATCCGTCTTTGTAACATTTTGCGCTTTACCTAGTTTGTTTGATTTGATGTCATTATCTGTTTTCAATCTTCCCACTGTGGTTATTTCATTCCTGTCATGTTTGTCGTTGTTTCTGTTGTTGTCTTTCCTTTAAGTTTTCCGTTCTCGTGTCCTTTTCGTTATCCTGGTCAGCATCCAGTATACTGATAATACCAGAAACAAAAAAGAAAGGCGAAGGAGAAATTCAATTATTAAATCAGCATGTATTGATCCACAGCGGGGTACCCAAAACTGAGAGAGCAGCTGATAGAATTGCATGTGTAATACATGAGAAACTAGCAGGAAGTATTATAACGTGGAAAGGATGGTCAGAAAAAATATTAGCAGTCGAGTTAACGATAGATGAAGAGAAAATTACTATATTAGCAATATATGGCCCCAACGAAGACGAGAGCAAGGAAATAAAGGACAAGTTCTGGAACGACCTGACACTGATTACAGAGATCAGTGATGGAGCCATCTACATAGCAGGAGACTTCAATAGCACAGTTGGCGTTAGAAGAAATGAATGGGAACAAATAATAGGAAAATATGGGGAAAAAGAAAGAAATAATAATGGAAATAGATTACTAGAATATTGCACAATTAATAATCTTATAATATCTAATACGTTTTAGCACCACAAGGATATAGATAAATTCACAAGGGCGGCCCCAGGCAGAAACGAAAAATCTATAGTAGACTACATTCTAGTAGAGAAACACAATAGGCAATGAATAAATGTTGTAAAAGTTAGAAGAGGACCAGAAATTTATAGTGACCACTATTTACTGGTAGGACAAATTAAAAAATCAAGAACAAAATGCACAAAGGAAAACCAGGAGCAGAGTGTACGACACGAAAGAACAAAATCCTACAGATTACAACAAAAAGATATAGCAGACAAATACGAAAAGGTAATAGAAGTAGCAATCGAAAACGACCAAGATAATCTGGAGGAATTGACAGTGGAACAAATATGGCATAAAACCAAAACATTAATCGTTAATGCAGCTAAGGAGACATGCGGCGTAAATATAATAAATAAGAACAAGAAGTGGTGGGGTCATGAAATAGAAATAAAGATTTAAAAAAACTATGGAAGAATTATCTAGGAAACAAGACAGATAGTGCATACGCCAAATATAAGGACCAGCGAACAAAAATAAAGAAAATTGTACTAGCAGTAAAAAATAAGTCTTGGAAAGAATTCGTAGAAAAAATAGAGAATAATAGCAAGGAAAACCAGAAACTGTTCTATACAATGTTGAAAACCATGAGGAAAGGAAATCTACAAAAAACAAAGACAATAAAAAACAAAGAAGGAGTAATACTAACGAAAACAGAAGAAGTACTAACAATAAGTAGATGGAAGGAATATTTCCAAGAATTATTGAACGATCACAAAACATCAGAAAGGGAAAAAGAACTGATAAACGAAAACCGAAAAGAAAGCAGAGAGGTAACTAATGAGTACATAACAGAAGAAGAATTGAACATTGCACTAAAGAAAATAAAAAATGGTAAATCACCGGGACATGACAGGATTACCGGAGAAATGATCAAGAAATTGGGAAACAAAGGAAGAGAATTACTATTAAAACTATATAACAAAATATGGGAAGATGAGCAAATACCAAAAGATTGGGAAATAGGGCAGATAGTACCAATTTATAAAAAGGGTGACAAGAGAATGTGTGACAACTATAGGGGTATAACCTTACTTAGCACACCATTGAAGCTGTATCAACAAGTACTAGAAAACAAACTAAGGCCGCAAATCGAAAACACAATAGCAGTGTCTCAGAGCGGATTTGGAAAAGGAAGAGAGGTGCAAGACCATATCTTCACAATTAAACAGATTATGGAAAAAACCGTGAAATACAATAGAAAGGCCTATCTAACCTTTATCGACCTTGAGAAGGCTTTTGACAAAGTGCCACGAAATATAGTATGGAAGAGTTTGACAAAAAGGGGTGTCAAACAGAAACTAATAGGAGCAATTAAAAGCCTTTACAGCAATACCAAAAACTACATAATCAGTAACAACTGTAGGTCGGATGAATTTAACACGAGAGATGGACTGAGACAGGGAGGAGTAATGAGCCCCGTGTTGTTTACAGTATTTATGGACGACATTATTAGGAAATGTCAGAATAATGTATACAAGCTGCAAGTAGGATACAGAAACATGCAACCTTACTTATATCCGAGTGTGCGTTTGCCTACGACGTTGTAGTTATGGCTGGAGCTGAACAACAACTGCAGAGAAACCTAACAATATGGAATAAAGTGCTAATACAATATGGAATGAGAATAAATACCTATAAAACCAAAGTAATAGTAGTGGCAAAGGAACAACAAAGCACCAATATACAACTGGAAGGGAGACGGCTAGAGCAAGTGCACCAATACAATTATCTAGTAGTTATTATGGATGAATCAGGAAAACAGGAAACAGACATATTACAACGAATAGAAAAAAGTAATAAGTTATACTTAGTATACTCTTGCATAGCTTATGCAATGAGCAACGGATTTATAGGTAAAAGAGAGATATCAGCTAAAACAAAAATGACTGTATGCAATACTATCTACAAGCCTACCCTAACGTACGGATGTGAGACCTGGACATTGACAAATAGAATTAAATTGCGATTAGAGGCCATGGAAATGAAATACCTAAGAAAAGTAAAAGGAGTTACACTCAGAGATCGTGTGAAAAGCAGCCAAATACGGGAAGAACTAGGCACGAGACCCTTGGTAGAATTCATAGAAACAAGACAACTAGCTTGGTGGGGACACCTGTGCAGATTACATCCAGAGAGAATGGTGAAGCAAGTCTGGGAAGCGAAACCAATAGGTAAGCGAAGTAGAGGGCGACCACAGGAAGAGTGGGACGGAGTGATAGGCAAGATATTGCAAGGGAAAGGAGAGACATGGAGTACAGCACAGAGAAGAGCAAAAGATAAGAGACTGTGGTGGAAATGTGTTCATTCTGGTGAATTTTAAGTTTAATTTTTAATTTTAATTTTAGTTTGTTAGAAATTAAAACTGTTTTCTCTTCAGTTAATTAAGTGTTCATTTGTAGTACCCTACACCTAAACGGTAGAAGGGTGAAAGATTATATATATATATGTACAATAATAATAATAATTCTTTTATTGTCCAACGGAAGGCCATTTACAGGACAAATTAACGGAAGCACATACATACATACGACTATATAATTAACAAACAACTTCCAATAATAATATAAAAAACGAAAAAAATATATATACCAAAAAAAATTAGTAGATAATTATTAATTCATTAATAGTACAATACAATACATAGCATCAGCGTTGCGGCACATCATTGTTAAAGGAGAGGTGTGAAGCAATAAGTTTGTCTTAGGAAAAGGCAAGGAAAATGTAGAAGAACAACGACAGGAAATACGAGTAACACGGAAATTACAGCAGGAAAGTAAATGGGAACTATGTATTAATGAAACCATGCACCAATTTCCACACGAACTTCGCACCATGAATTTCTCGACGAGATCCTAAGAACTGCATGTTGTATCTCGTCAGCAGTGAACCATAATCCACAATCTGTGAGTGATAAACGCCAGTTTAAAGGATAGTTAAAAATCGACATTGTACCTTCTCAACAAGTAACGGAAGGTAAATATAGCGAGGTGACCAAACTTGAGAGGCATATTCGAGCTTACTGATTACAAAACTAAAATACATACTCTTCGAAAGTGGGATGCTATTGAACACTTTACAAGTTCGGAACACAAATCCTAAAGTTTTGGAAGCAGAGACACAAATATTCGTAATGTGAGGAACAAAGCTTAAGCGTGAATCAAATATTATTCCAAGGTCCTTTACAGTGTGCAGCTTATCGAGTAGGAAGTTGTTTATGGAATATGACGAATGAACATAAGTAGTTTTCCTTGTGTACATGACAAAGCATCATTTCTTGATATTTAACCATAGATTAGGTAAATATCTATATAACTAGATAACAGAAGCCAGTGCTATTGTATTGTGTATTGGTGTAACATTTCATATAGTGAAGTACCTATACGACTTCTGCTATCTAGATATATATTTACCTAATCAATGCATTTAACGCAATCTTGTTTACGAAGCACCAATCAGCAATGCGATCAACGTTACGCAAGAAAAATCGGGACATCTGCAATTTTGAACTTCAACATTGTTAGTGTAAATAAAGCTTTCAGAGCACGTATTTAAACTTCAACAGTATGAATTCATTCAAGGATTTAATAAGTTAATATGTTCTCTGGAAAGGTTTAGCCCAATCTGTTTACAACTATTAATAATAATAATAATAATAATAATAATATTTTATTTGCCCAACAGATATAAAATCCTTATTACAGGACAAAATAGAATACATCACGAAAACATATGTGATATGTATAAATATAAGTATACTTAATACTAAACTAAATTTAATAACTACTAACTAGTGATAGACAACAGAGAGATTAATTAGTTTCCTTATATGTAATTATAATTGCCAGTACAATGGTGGAGTAATGTTGGTAGAGAAGTGTAATTTATGTCTACATCCGTACATGCCAAACTATTATAAAGAGTACTTATTCTAGATACGGGAGATCCTAACATAATGTTAGTTCTTGATGGACTACAGTAAAAGGTATTATTCGATCTAGAAAATTGTCTCGGAACTAAGAAATTCAATCTAGATAATATTTCAGGCAAGTCAATCATATTATGCAGTAGAGAATACAGAAATTTTAGGTCTGCTTGACATCTACGAAGTTCTAGGGGCTCAATATTAAACGTAGTTAAGAGACTTACATGGCTGTAGCCGCGAGGTGGATATTCACCTGTGGAGCGAAAATTTAAATATTTTAGAAAACGTCTCTGTATTTGTTCTAACGAACGTGCTTGTAGTTTGTAAAACGGAGACCATACCAATGATGCATATTCCAATTTTGATCTAATGAAGGAAAAGTATAATGGCAATATGCACTCAGTCGATGAAAAACAGCTAGTTGTTCTAATTACGAAACCCAGAGTTCTCAAAGCAGCACCGCAAATATTGTTGATGTGGCTCGTAAATGACAATTTAGAATCAAAGGTGACACCCAGATCCTTCAACTCAGTGCACCTCTCAAGTTGAGTGTTATCCAAAATATAACTGAAATTTGTCGGAGTGCTTTTCCTCGTAAATGTCATAACTCTACATTTAGAAACATTCAAATGTAACCTATTGTCGATACACCATGCCTGAAGTGCATCCAATTGTTTCTGAAGATGCAGACAGTCGCTAGTATCGTTAATAGCCTGGAATATTTTCAAGTCATCGGCATAAAGCAATTTATGACAGTCCAAGACTTCTGCAATATCGTTAATAAAGACAGTAAAAAGAAGTGGTCCTAAATTTGTTCCCTGTGGGACACCAGATGTAGAACAGAAGGTTTTGGATTTATGTCCTTTGTAATAAACATAATTTTGTCGGTTCGAAAGGTACGAGACAAACAAAGACACAAGTTTTGGTGAAAATCCAATATTCGCAAGCTTATGCAAGAGTACCGCATGATCTATCCGGTCGAATGCCTTAGCAAAATCCGAGCAAACAACATCTACTTGAATATTATGATCCAGCTTTTCACACAAATATTGAGTAAAAACTGTGAGGTTTGTAACAGTCGATCGTTTGTTGATAAAACCATGTTGGGAAGTAGTTATTGTGGATCTTATCTGCGGAGAAATGATGGAAAAGAGACATTTTTCGAATACCTTGGCAAAATTACTAATAATCGCAATTGGACGATAGTTCTCAATATATCTTATATCACCTTTCTTGAAAACGGGTGTTAGTCTCGCAATCTTCCAGCATTCGGGAAAAGTGCATGATTGAATTGCCAAGTTAAACAGAATACTCAGTGGAGCAGCTAAAGAACCTGCACAGTCCTTAAGCATGAAGCTAGGGATACAATCATCTCCCATTGTATTGGAATTCCTGAGCTTCTTCAACGTATAAAATACATCAGATTCATCAATATAGGAGACGTCAATTCGCACATTGTCGACACCTGGATGTACACTATTTGAAAGACTATGGGTGGGCTGAATATATACAGATTGGAAAAAATCAGCAAATCCATCGACAATAGCTCCAGGTTTTGTAAGCTGCTCATCATTTAAATTGTTTAGTACACAGGGCAATCCAGATTGATTAGACTTACTACGAACAAAACTCCAAAATAACCGAGGGTTATTTTTTATGGAATTTTGTGCCATGCTATTACCGAATGTTCGGAATTTGGAACCATTCTGGAACTGTGAAGTATAAATATGCGGATGGATAAAAGATACATTTCACGTAAATTATAGAGCTGAATAACCCGTAACAACTAGAAATAATCACAAATGACATGTTTGCGTTTGGTCGTTTCGTCAGTTGGTTCTGTCCACTTGCAAGCACGGGACGGAACTAATTTGGCGCGCAAGTGTTTACGCCGATCGTGCGAAATCATTTATGCTAATAACGTTCTCATATGGTTCTTAGTTCTCGTACTAAGGTGTCGGTGTAAACGTAGCCTATGATGCAATAATTAGTATAATGGCCGCTCTTCATTCTTCGATTTGCAGAACAATGTAATTGACTAAACAAAGCATTCAAAAGACCACTAAAACAGAATTGAAGATAAGGAAGACAACATGCATTCATCGTGACAATTTTAATCAATAGTAATAATGATAGTTGTAGTAGTTATGTAAGTAAACGTATGATTTTTGGCTATGGGTGGAGTTGTGCACCTTTCAGGATTGCCGTTAAGTAGAGATTGGACACCTTCAATACGTTGTTATATGGAAACTTTCCAATCTCTACTTACTATGAGTGTAGTGTACACATAACACAATCCTACGGGAAAACTGAGCACATAACACTCTGTAGTCATTAGCGGAATTCACAATAGTATCGCAAGCCAAAGCGGATACAATACATTGAAGCGAAAGAAATACAGATCAATAGAGCAAAAAAATAATGTATATGGTGAGGCGTAGCAAAAACAAACATTATCAGTCATCAGAAACATTCGGGAGAAGTTGACAATGTCCTCTCTCAAAGTGAAAATAATAACTAATAAAATCGTAATGTTAGCGAAAGAGCCAGATATATTTTTTTAAATAAGTAGCTATGGTCTATTTCCATATTTCATGTCACAAGTTTTTCATTAAATTTGACTATTAATCTTCACCATTCAGTAATTTAATATTATTATCTTGTGAATACCAAATTCACGAAAATCTTTACATCACATTCAGGAATTTCAGTTGAGTATTTTTCTCAAACTTATAAAGGGTGTCCCAATAGGAACTTGGTGATTTAAATTCCAAATAAAATGCGTAGTTTATTAACGTAAACATAAAATAGAAACCCTAAAATTATATGTGGAACAAGATATCAGATAAATGTCCACCATGACTTCTATTGCGCACAGCAAATTCTTTTTTTTTTAATGTTCAATGACTTTATCACACATATGCAAGTTAATCTCGCCAATAGCCGCACGAATGTAATTTTTTAATTCATCAATTGTCTGTGAATTATTTGTGTAGACTTGATCCTTAAGGAAACCCCAAAGTAAAAAGTCCATCGGTGTTATGTCGCAGGATTTTGCAGGCCAATTTACGTCACCACGAGAAATCATTACGAGAAATCACACGGCGGCGGCGAGCGAGTTTCCCTGGCAGTGTGACAAGTGGCCCCATCTTGTTGAAAGTAAAGATTGTTGAGGTCCATATCTTCCAAACGAGGCCATAGAAAGTTATTCAACATCTGTCGATACGCTCTCCATTGACAGTTTCTGCCTCTCCATTATTATTCTCAAAAAAGTAAGGTCCAAGAACACCATTGGCCGAGAAACCGCACCATACAGTGACACGTATTGGGTGCATGGGTTTTTCAATAATCTCTAGAGGATTTCCACGTCCCCAAATGCGGCAGTTTTGTTTATTTACGTAACCCCCTAAGTGAAAATGGCCTTCGTCACTGAATATGATTCGCTTACAGAATTCGTCATCAAATTCATTTTGCTCCAAAATCCAATTGGCAAAGATACGGCGGTGGTGATGGTCCCTGGGCTT
This sequence comes from Popillia japonica, assembly GCA_004785975.1. Taxonomy (NCBI): domain Eukaryota; kingdom Metazoa; phylum Arthropoda; class Insecta; order Coleoptera; family Scarabaeidae; genus Popillia; species Popillia japonica. The sequence continues at coordinate 42,454 of ML218443.1, forward strand.
CAATTCTTGTGTTAACTGTATCTTGTATGCGTGTAGCCGAAGGTCTTTTGTTAAAATTCGTTGCAGAGATGATCTTGAGATGGCCAATTGCTGTGACCGATGACGAATTGCAGTTTTTGGACTTTCGGTAACACTTTCATTTATCCTAGCGATATTTTCAACTGACCGAATGTTGCGAGGACGTAGTGGTGTCTTTACATCGAGAACAGAACCAGTTTGTTCAAATTTTACCATTAAATTTATAATTGCCGTATTGCTAGGAATATAATTCCGATGAAAAACAACGCGTAGTCGACGAATTGTGTTCGTAATGGAAGCACCATTTTCATAATAAATTTGAACAATTTGGATACGTTCTTCAGTCGTGAAACGTTGCATGATGACTTTTACAAGTTTTTAGATGACGTATACCAAATATTAGGTTGCTAAGTTACCTTATTTGAAAATAATTTGAAATTTAAATCCCTAAGTTCCAGTTGGGACACGTTTTAGAAGTTAGTAGTTTTAAGGTATTGCTTCGTGTATATATGTCGACCTTTATATGTTGCGAATCATATTGTCATACTATTAATTAAGAATAGTTCTCAATTACGATATTTCAATTCATATGCTACACTTTGCATTTGTTAGTAGTAATTTGCTGCATATACAGAACCTTTCAATTTTTTTCTTTCATGCAGTTCTTTGACATCTTCGTCAACCACTTGTTCTCATTCGTCCTTCCTTGCGCCCTTGTATTTCTGGTTTCTTCGGTTTTTGGCTAAACTTTGCACAAGCCTTGACTTTCGTAGCTTCCTGTCGATATTAAGATGGTCTTAGACATGCGTATCTTTGCGTGACGACGTACTTCTCTGGCTTTGAAATACGTGCCATTACATAAATATCCTTTATTAGCTATAATAATTCTTCTTAATAGGGTTGTTTTAATTTCGCATTCTTACCGGTTCAGAACCAGTTCTAATAGTAGACCATCATAATCATAGACTATCTGTGTGACTAATATCAAACATAACTTTTATTTGGTCGCACGATTACAACGATTCTGATCTGGTTCGAGTATAGAACCAAAACAAGCCTAATATCTTCACGGCCTCTTTATTATTTCTGGATATTACTGCCGCTACTAGCGTATTCTGCGTGGGACTGTATATGTAAGTATATTAATCGATATCGAAGGCTTCCACAGCCCGAGTCTCTATAATGAGGGTTTCCGTGTCATGGTTAGTAAAATATATACAGTACAAAATAAAATAATAAATGCACAAGATATACAATAAACTCGACGTTTCGCCACTAATGTAAGCGGCTTCTTCGGGAGCAAAGAGGTTAACTGGGTGGGTGCCAGAAGGTAACGGTAACTCGACGTGTAAACCCCGCTAGAGGCGAAAACCTTTTGACAAGGAAAGACCGAAATGGAGGGGTATATATACAACTGTGCAGCGAAGCGGATCAGTGAACACTGGCCGCTGAAGCGGAAAGGACCGGTTTCCAAATGCTAGAGAGTTGGTAACCATCGTCACGATTGAGATTCTGAGGATGTTTTTTAATCTCGATCGCTTCCCTTATCTTTCGAGGAAAGTAGTGTTGCGACTTACTTACGACAGATGTCTGATCAAAACAAACTCTGTGACCCGTGTCGAGGAAATGTTCAGCTAAGGCTGAATGCGCTGAAGACTGCGTCTTAACGTATCGTTGATGCTCTTCGATCCTGGGTTGAATTGAGCGTCCGGTTTCGCCAATGTATACTGAGCCACAATCGCAGGGAATTTTGTAGATGCCTTTACAGGAGAGAGCATGACGGGCGTCTTTGGCTGAGGGAAGAATTTGCGAGATTTTGTTAAGGTGTTTGAAAGTGGTTTTGATGTTTTTCTTACTTACTACTGTAGCTCACACGCAAATAATTAATGAAAATATCAAAATCGATGTAATCACAATTTATCGTCGTATATGCGATGCAATTACATCAACATTTTAATAAAACTAACGAATTGTCTGTTATAACATAAATATTTAGGAAAAAGCGTTAGAAAATGTTTTCTGTTCTCTAACTATACAGCATACTCTTATTCTCTTGATTAATAACAACCTTCTTATATGATTTAGTTATGGTTCACTCATTTATTTGTGGTTTTTGTTACATTCTGATATATGAATAGTTTGGTTGAACTGATTTCGATGTAAGTGTTTGAGGTAACTTCTGGATTAATCACAAAATGAATATATTATGAATAAATGAATACATTTTCACCTGCCTATCGGTCTACTTCCTCACTTTACCAATAAAAATTTACTGCCGTAAAAAAGAGTGAACAAGAACAAAACTTTTTAATAATAAGCTGACCAGACGCAAAACGAAAATATTAAAGTAAAGTACTTACTTCCAAATAGTAGCGCCAACAATAAGATAAGAATTACTAACGTGTGATTATGCTATATTTTATTAATTTTATTATAATTGCTATGGAGCTCTTACAATACCATTTACAATTGCTGCATATAATTACATACTAGACAAGAACACCTTAACTTTCCAAGTAACGTGTATATTTGTATTTACGAATTTTCATTTCAGGTAGATGAATGACGTTAAGTTATTCAAGGCAAAACTTGTTTGGTATACGCTAGTTCAGCAAGAATTTCATCGACCCCTCCAAATAACGGCAGAATTACTTTTTAGTCACACATGAATATATTTTCTTAATAAAAACAGTTTATAACAACAAAGAAACGTGTAGCAAGCACCATAACGTACTGGAATTCCCGATTCGTAATAAATACATATCTTGCAATACACGTACATAAATATTTTAATCAAATTTTCTTTAAATTTTGCAGAGATGTTTATTTAACAAGAACCAGTGATCGTTGAAACATGCTACTATTTCTGAGCTTATTATATTATGTAGTAATTGTTGATTGTAAAGATTCGATAGGATATCCTAATCCAATATCTACAGAAGTTACAACTACCGATGTAAGTTCAATATGTATTTTTAATACAAAGCCAACAACTATTCACTTTACATCTTATAGATGCGAGAGCCTCTTTATGTACCGTCAGTATGTCCAGAAAATCATTTATTATATCCTGGTAATCAGCAAACTGATTGGATATGTGACTGTGCTCCAGGTTAGTAGTAGGTTTATATTGTACTAAAATAATTGTCAAAGGAGAAGTTTGTTTAAGCCACTCTATGTACTTGTTTGTTGTTGTATCTTCTATAAATATCTATCGGTAGTGAATAAGTTATTTTTAATTGTAATAGATATAGTTTAACAAAGCGTGCGCAGTATCTTGCCAATGTTTTGGGATTCTTACTTGAAATCGCTTTCACTGAAATTTAAAGTGTAGGCCCAACAATTTTGGGAATCTAATGTACCTAAGTCACATTTGGTTCCAGGATATGTTTACTATGCCGAGAAAGATGGTTGCTTTGCAGTTTACAGACAAGGACCGTGCGACGACGGCTACTATTTGATTTTACGCGAAGGTGAATTTAGACCGAAATGTGAAATAAATCCATGTGGCAAAGATGGAATAGTTCGGTTAGTAACTACGTACATTAATCAGTGTTGAAGAAATTATTAAAATATCTACCAAAATTAATTTTGTCCCTTCGCAGGTATAGAAATATATGTCATGAATTGGAAAAATCAGGTGGCCCATGCCAACGTGAAAGTGAAACAGAACCTATTGGTGTTTTAACTGTTGTTAAAAGTACATTAAAGCTGCGATGTGTTTCTAGCTCTATTCCTTTGTCGTTAATCGTAGTACCAAATTCTTGTCCACCAGGAACTAGAAGAAGCAATAGTAACGATTGTAGAAGCAATTCCAGAGGTGTTTAGGCATAAGCAATAGAATAAATAAGAAAGTACAATACTTATTCAAAACTATGGAAATGTTTTTGAACAATAAATATTATCTTATCCATTCACACAATTATTGACAATTAAATATGTTCATAATTTCAATTTACCTTATCCTAAACATAAGAATATTGTTAATACGATTGCGTCAGAATATTATACATATTTTAATTCTAACACATACTTTCCCACATATTTTTTTCACAAAATCAGAACACAATAAATTACTGATACGCAAACGAGTATATTTTTAAACAACAAAATTCCAAAGACCGTTTGCAGTTTGATAAGTACAAACTTCAAATTCTTCAAATAGAACTACGTGCACGAGTGTCAATTCGACAAATATATTTAAGAACAGTAGGATTTAGAATAGTTAAACACATATGTAGTTCAATGATAAATTACGTGGAATCCAATCGTAAATATCAAGGCAACATCAAGAAAATTAAAATAGTTAATTAAACTAAGTACATACTATTAAAATTATTACATTTAACCAGTCTTCACTTTTTAATATTCTTTTCAATTATCTTCATAATATTCTTTTTAATATTAGAATCACTTCCTGCCCTTGAATTAATTTATTCGAAACAATATTATTTTTTCAATTTCAGTTACGTATATCTTCAATATATTTAAAAAATAATTGTTCGATGTATGATCTAATTTGGTTTTCCGCATTGTTGTGTATTGATAAAAAGGTCTGCACGATAATTCTTGTGTATTTCAAGCTGGGTTTATATGCATTATAGGTTGAGAATGTAAATTATTATTTTAAGATATTGTTTAAAAAGTTTTCTTTTCTTTGATGTTACCGTACAGTTTTTACATGTGGAATGGCGTAGGAACCAATTCAAAGCGTAGTTTGAAACGAATAATATGCCAATTGAATCATTTATTGCTTCCGCTTCTTAACAGCACCTTCACCTTGTATGTGATGGATAATCCTAGAAAACTACATACTATGTATAGGATACGCTTTATACGATTTCCAAATCATTGTAAATGTAGTGTATTGTTACGAATGGCGCCATATAGTGACAGCACAGTTTAAAATGGATTATGCAGTGCACTGTAATTATGATATGTGGATGGTTCGCGTGTTTTGCGAACGTGGCACTACACACGCGGAGAACCTGCAAGGCTGGAGGGTAAATGCCAGCCACTAGTGTGTGGAACTCCGGATACCAGGCGACCTCCGGTTTCAATAGCCTTGGTGTAGTAAGGGCGCACTGCTGCACTCGACAGTCATTTCGACCCAACTCGTGGGAATCAGATGGATAACGAAACAATTATTAAAAAGTCAAAGGATATAAGAGGAGGAGAAATGGAGGCAGATATAACGGATCGGATTGCGGAAGAGGAAGCGATATTTGGGAGAAGGGAATCCCTGAAAAGAACACCGCCAGACTTAAAAAGATTTAGGAGCTTCTCTGCACCAAGCAGGAAGCCGCCTGAAAAAGCGGACGAAGGACCCCGGACGCCAAGCGGAGTCGATGCTGAGGCGGACAAGTGGCAGGACGAGTGTTTAGGGTCTAGCCCAATATTTGATTTGACGGGAGACGAAGGCAGTTGCAAAGAAAAGCTGATTAAGGATGAGATTTGTC
>SMLS01067189.1:0-92032 GCA_004785975.1 Popillia japonica
ATCCATCCTTGTTCCGTCTTTCAGTTTTTTGCGTTATTAACAAGCGCTGGCTCTCCTCTTTCCACCATCTCTAAAACGCCCTTGACTTTGTTCCATTTCCATTCTTCCTCGTCAATAAACAATTTTTGGTGTCCATTTCTTACTCTTCTTCCTTTACTTCTTTCTGTTCTTGCTCTTACCCTTATTTGCGCATCTATTTCTCTTTCTTGTTTAGTTTGGTCATTATTAATAAAGATTTTATTTTCTTGTATATTTCTCAATTTTATTTTATTCTTCATTACTTCTCTTTTCACTTCATAACTTTCTAGAGCCACTATTTGCATTTTTGGTCCCATCCTATATGCACTTTTAACCTTGGTGTTCACACCTAGTTTTTCGTATAAGAATTTTTCAATATCTTCCTTTGTTTCAGTTGTGTTATTGTTTACCGACAGACCTTGTATAACTATGTTATTTCGTCGTTTTTCTTTTTCGAGTTGCTCCAACCTTGTATTGATACTGTGTATCTCCTTTTTAATCATACAATTTTCCTCTTTTATCTTATTATTCTCCTTCCTCAACTGCTCATTTTCTACCCTTAATATAGTAACACAATTTTATTTATAGAAAACAAGAATTGTTCGGAAAGCGGTATTAAGAAACGATTTTAATCATATTTAAAGAAATTTACTACGAATCCCCTTAAATTCCTAATGTCTTTTAAATTACTGTAAGTGCAGTATATTTATTGAACCGACTAAAACTTCTTAAGTTCTTGTTCTTCAACGAATTTTGTACTGTTAATGTCGGCAAATTTTAAATATCTTTTTAATTACGAACATCGTTCAAATCCCACCAAATTCTTAGAAATAATAGACAATTTGCTATCAGACACATTCTATATTTTACGCTGTTTGAATTTAAATATTAGGCGAATCTATTAATAAAATAATATAAAAGTCGTTCCATAGTTACACGTCCTATTCTACAATTTTATAATTTTTGCAATTATTGTTTGAATCATATTTTGCATGACAAATTTATCATAAACTTTCTTTTCTTTTCAATTATTTCCGCTACGTTCTTCCTTAGTTTAGTACATCATTTTTATTTCCAATATATTCATAACTCGTTTCGTTTAAATTCATTTAAATGCTCGCTGCCCTTTAGCCTGCAAGTAAATGTACAACTTGGTACAACTGCCCAGTTATTTTACCTGAATAAGCGATTCAGGACCGAAAGCCTATAATAGACGCGTTTTATTGCAGTTTGATTCGCTACTTTTGGTGGCGATAGTACATCCGTTGTAGTAGTGGCGGGCGCGGGGAAGGCATTTGTTTTTATTATGTGTATATTTTTCTTAATTGCATGTATTCATTAATTGTTATATTAATCATTAGCTATATGTTTATAAATAAATATATTCCACAATATTAAATATACATATCTTGTAATTTTTCCTTAGTGCAACCCTGCCTTCTTCTATAAGTACATATAATTTATATTATTTGTAATTGCTTATTTGTCATTTGGCCTATACATAAAATATATGTACATTTACTCGCTTTTGCAAACGTGGGAAACAATGTTAGTACGTTATTAATACACGGAATACTATACCTCAGAAAGAACTAAAACGGCATAGACTTATTTCTGGGTATAGCTATTGATGTATAGCACAGCGAAGCTGTTCCACGTGTTACTTTTCTACTTCATACTAAATTTTGAAGTTACCGCCATTCAATTTGTAATTTCATATATATATAAAACACTGGAGCGCCATCTCTTCAACAACTGCTGAAGTTGTTGAACAGTAACTATCTTTTTCTAACACATGAAGTAATAGCAAGTAATAGGAACGTATCTTTAAATCTAATAATTTAAGTTATTACACGTTATTTGACTAAACCCTTTGAGATGAACGTTTTTACTGGTTTTTTTGATGTGAAGGCCCTAATATAAATGCTATTTATTCCTTCACTTTTAAATAAACGATCCTCAAAATACCAAAATTGTAAGGGCGCTAGCCTATAATATACATACGTCTTGACACTCCTTATTAGGGATGCCGATTTTTATTAAAAAATCGATTTTCTGAATCGATTAAAATCGAACCTTCAAGAATCGATTCCGAAAAAAATCGAGGCTTAAATAATCGGTGTTACAGGTAATCGATGTTTTGATTAGATTTGTATAGTACTTTTAGTGGGGCAATAATAAGGACTAGTATTTTAGTAGACAAACTTTTAGCTTTTGTTATGAAATTTAAATCATTTGTAACTCTGGCTTGGTATATTACACCAGCGATATACAGTGTACGGAAAAAAATAACTTAAAAAAATGTAGAATGATAGAGGGAACCAAAATAGACCTTTGAAGCTCATAAACGGCAGGTTAGAAGTGTATAATTTCTCTGCTAGATATAAGAATTCTTTTAATGTTAAATTCTTTGAATCCAGGCAACTTATGCTACACCTATTCATAGAAGCCTTGTTATAACTAAATGACACTTTATGCCATATTTATTATCAAATCGGGTATAAAAATAAATCTATTTTCACAAAAATCGGATATAAAAAAGAATCGATTTGCAAAAAAAAATCGAGTATTCAAAAATCGAGTCAAAAAATCGATCTTTAGAAATAAAATAATCGATTAAAAATCGGCATCCCTACTCCATTATATGCCAAACACGTAACCATGAGTTTTATTTCGATTGAACGACTAATTTGCCTTTTTATTAGCTTTGAAAATTCAAATAATTCTAACCTCATATTCAAGCCTGACAATTCCGCGAATATTTTCGGAACTAAAAGAGCTAGACGAGTTGCTAGAGAGCTATTTTTGTTTTAAATGATCGTCTAGTCAAGCCGCTACCACTCCATACCTAGCGGTTACTATTTGGCCCCTAGCGGTTGCGGAAAATGGCTAAAAATGATGAAAAAGTTGCAAAAAACGCGGAAATTCTTATGTAACTACACTTTAAACGTGAGTATCTCCGGAATTAAAAGAGCTAGCGAGTTAATTTTTTTCTAAATGATCCTCTCGTTAATCCGCTACCATCCATGCCTAGCGGTTGCGATTTGGCTCCGAACGGTTGCGAAAAATGGCTAAAAATGATAAAATAATGGCAAAAAACGTGGACATTTTCTTAAAAATACATTTTATACGCCATTATCTCCGGAACTAGAAGAGCTAGCGAGTTAAGCTAGCTTTTTAGTGATCCTCTAATTAAGCTGCATACAATTCATACCGAATGGTCGGTCCCGGGCGAGCAGGAATAAAAATGCGAATATCTCGGAAACTAAAAGAGCTAGAGAGCTGCATTTTTTTTAAAGATTCGTCTCGTTGAGACGCTTCTTTTTGCTGTAGAGTGCAATTCTGTAGTTCTTAGTTAGTTTGCAAAATATATAATTTTTTCAAAATATCTCGAAAGCTTAACTAGCTAACCTTATTATTTTACTTCACCAGAAGAAGCGCAATAAAATTCTACTTCTTTTAGTATCTAATGTTTCTCTAGCTATCTCTTTTAGTTTCCAAGTTATTTCGAAAAATTCAATTTTTTTTTTGGAAAAAGCTGACTGTCTTGAAAACTATATTCGGTCAAATTCAAAGAGGTGGAGTGTGACGAAGGTAAGGTATGTGGTGAAATGTCGCAAAATGTGTGAAAATATCGGAATGCGAAGGATAGTGGTGGCTCGTGACGGAAAGTATTGGTACGGGTACGGAAATTGGTAGAATGTGCCGCAATGTTGTGGAACGTGGCTGATAGTTTCGGAACATGGCGCATAGTAGCGGAATGTTGTGCAACATGGCTGATAGTTCCGGAACGTAGCGGAAAGTGATGGAATGTGTCGGAGTATTGTTGAGCGTGGTGTATGACACCTTGTAAAACTGCTTCAAACAAATCTAACATGTTGTCATAGTAACTAACAAACATCTTTTTTAGCCCGGTGGCAACTAGATTGATCCATTTTTGGTACCTAATAATATTCCCCTCAAAACTTATGTAATGAGTTTTTGTATTTCGAAATGAACAGTTAATTTCACGCAGCATATTTCGTATTCATATAAACTAATAAACATAATAACTAATAAAGTTACTTATATAAATTAGGTACTCGTTTATTTACAACAACATTTAATATAACAGTAATACATACACAGAAATACAAAACCTAATATTTTAATTTAGGCTAGCTATTTACCTAAATATGTGTCAAAAATTGGTTTAACTTCGCTATTAGAGTTAAATACTTCTCACCAACACTAACTAACTAGTAATACTGTTTCGTTAAAGTTATGGAAACAATTCATTGTATGTAAACCTCAACGTTATTTTGTTAGCGATTTCTGTAAATTTCTCAGCTAAAGATGTTTCCAAATTAGGTCTTATTTCATTCAGGAATAATTCAGAATTATCACTAAGAATGTCGTTAGTGACTTTTCCTAAAACTGGATCCCCACCAAACAGATTCTCCAGATTCAATTTCGCTTCTCCAACATGTATCCTAACTTTCATTTTGTCGAATCGCAGATATTCTTCGCCGTCTTTCTGAATTTTATCTCCCTTCATAACGGCTTCAAATCCGTAGTTACCTAAAAAAGGAAATTATGATTAATCATAATATGTGTATACGCGTACTTATATAAAGAGAATAAAATATTTACTAAAATTTCCTGTAATTGGACCTCTTCCTTTTAATTTGATGAGTAATATCTGCATATCCAAGTCGTATTTTCCTTGAAAATACAAATACGGCAGGCGTACCTTAAATGTGAACTTGTTCTTCTTAACGTTCGCCCTTAAATGGTACCGTTTATATTTTAGATTTTTCTATAGGATTTTAGAAAATATTACCGCAATTCCAATATTTCGAAATCGGAAGCTCCCCATACTTTGATGTCGGTGATGTTTGCTGTTATGCGGGTACTGGACGGTCCTCTTTTAAGTGTTATTTCGTCTAATGGTAACGGTTCCAACGGTGGAACGTCTAGTTCTTCAATGCCTTCTTTGAGTTGTGGTCGTAGTAGATTGATGGAGTTGAGGATGCATTTGGAAATGTCTGCGTCGTTGGCGCTACAGATGTGAATGTACTCGGCTGGAAAGCAAAAGCAAAATATGTTATAATATATGTAAATACCAATTAGCTTGTTTTCTTAATATTTTGTTTTTATTAATTAAACTAGTACGAGTTTTGTTCTTGCTTTAAATAGTATTCAAACTTTGATATATTTTTTCGTCGATAAAGGTATCTATTTATTTGAAATATTTATGTCACGTTGTTACAGTATTTGGCATTTCAGATTTTGAGGCATTTGATGCCAGATGATAGAAAATAAAAACAACATCGGTCATTATCAAAGACTTTCGGGTCATGGTCACTCAAGTTGGAAAATCCATAACAACTTTTCAGAAAACGCGGCGCCGCCGCCGAGACGATTGAATAGATACAAAATTATAAGCAAACCTTGACTCACTTAAAATAGATTTTGTGTGAGGCTTCATGTCTACAGCATTATGCAGACGTTTGCTTGATCATACTGAACTTAGATGTGTTACAAAATGGAAGAGAACTGCGTAGGATGGCAAACAGAGATGTCATCCAGAAGGCACTCACAGAGGAAATCAGTAAAGGATGGTTAAACAATGCCATGTTCCACGTATGTTGGAAAATCCATAAAAACTTACCAGAAAATATGTCACCACTAAGGTAAAAAAAACTTTAAATTAGCAGAAAATCATGCTCAAATCTTTACGTACTTAAGAGATTTTAGTTAGGATCAGTCAGTTTACGATTTTCTGTTTTAAAATAGTTAGCACAAGTTTGTTTGGTCCATTGCGCTTTTGTTATCACAAAGCATAACTGTGAGTTGAGAGGAAAATCTAACTTGTTGAAGCTACATATTTTCGACTGCAGTGCTTTCCAATTGCAATGCGTTTCCAAAGGATTGAGAAATTCCAAGAGTTGATTTTTGGCTGCTACCATGATAGATTGCTTTCGTTTCTAAGAAAAATACTTGTAGAGTGGAGATGTAGTTTTATCACGGTGAAAAGTAACAAAAAATGAAGCAATTTTAAATACAGAAGAGCACAATTCAAGTTTAGAATTAGACTATAGTGAATATCTTGATTCAGATTACAGAACCTATGAAACCTATGCCTTTTTTACATCCAAATCAAGTGGAGGGATATAGTTGTATGTGTTGTGATTACGTATTTTGGAATAAAGTGTTGTTCATATTACGAGTATCCTATGTTTATTGGTACAAGGCGTACTAGATACATCACAAGGTCACACAGACTGTGGAAGAAACCTTGTGAGGTTCTGACAAAGCAAAATAAAACAGCGCCAATGGTGTGGTTCTTAGTAGTACATAATTAACACAGAATATAGCTGATTTACTACAAGATAAACATTTCAGCGGGTTGGTCTATTGATATGCAACTACAAGAAGAGATTTATATTGGCCAGCACGAATATTTAAGAAAGCAATGTATGTTTTAAAATAATGTCAAAGAGTCTGAAACAAGAAACTTTCTAGGATCCTCACAGCAATTAATGTAATAAATATAGATTTTGCACCTAAACAATTTATTTGTTTCTACTCTTTGGCCTTCTTTTGGCCGGGGTGTGATGGTCCCCTTGGTGAGATTGTTTTGTTGGGGAGTATATAACATGGTTGTTTAGTTGCTGTTGTCCTGTTTGGTTTTCTATCAAAATTTCAGAATGTTTTGGTGACTACATATGTATGTACATATCTGAAGTTGTTGGCTGGACTATTCCCATTGTGCTAAAGTTTTATCATGGAAAAGCTGTATATAAAAATGACATGACATTCATAATTTAACAATACATGTCATCATCATGTAGGTATATGCGCAGATATAGATGCGTCGTGGCCTGCGCAGGTTTTATATACGTCGCCAGTTATTCTGCCTCTGGTATCGTGGTTGCCGGTCTTCTGCTTAGGCTATTAATAAAAGGTAACCAAACATCTTTTCCTGTGATCTTCTTCCCAGACATGTTTCGCCAAGCGTGATTTCTCCGTTTTCGCTAATCGAACCAATTTTCGATGATCTCTGATCCTGGCAAGAATGGATCAGCTTATTTCTACGATGTATGTTCTATCACTTTCTTATATTAATTGGTATATATACATTCCTTCTTTCTCTAGTTGGACTCTGATGACGGCAGAAGACGAACTGCCGAAACGTCGGATTATAAAAATCACACAAACGATGGAAATAGTGCAACCAATAGCTTCAGATATAATCATTCATCGTCAACAATCTCTCGTCATGGGGGACTACATACATACTTAATATATTTTTGATTGAACTGACCTAGGATCTTATGCCATCATTCTCCATTTCTGAATTATTACTGTTTGCAATCTAAACTGTCAACCAATCTAGACCTTCATATATCATTCTATTTTATTGTCATGATGATCATAATTGCTAAACAACATTTTGTTGTTTTGCATCTTTATTTTTAACATTTTCTGAACTCCAGCACTTTATATTTTATCAAAATAAACCGATTTATTCTCCCAATTTTGAACCTCTCTCTTATTACTATAATTATATCAAATTAGTAACCACAATAAGCAAAATTATGGAATTAATATCAAGTAAATATAATTCCCTTTATATAACCGCTCTCAAGAATACTTTCTACTTAAAACTACTTACCAGTCGGTAGGTTTTTAATAAGAATCAATTTTGTTTAACCTTATTACATTAAGAAAAATAATTTTTATTAAATGCATCAACATTATTGGAATCACGTCCATTAATTTGATCGATATACATATGCAACAAACCTGAACAGGAATGAAACAACTCGCTGCTTAAATTGCCGTTTCAGTACTCTCAGTTCTTGTGTAATTTCGCCTACTTACACGATTAAACTCCGTGCAAACTATGAGAACGCTTTCTAACTTAAATCTATTCGAATTTTTGCGTTTTTGTTTACTGCACATACAAAGTTGAAATAAGAAATATTCTGAGTAGCAGTGAGATATCTCTTGCAAACCGTCAGGCTTGAGTTCTGTGTTGTGTTATGTGTTAGAAAGTAAATATTTACGGTACTCTGTCTCTTATAGGTTGAATCTTGTATAGGTACATAATTAAAATGGAAATATTTCATATTCGGAGCATGTTAGTTTCATCGTTATTCTCGATTCTGAAATATGTAGTATGAAAATTTTCCGTTACATGGTTGAAGAATGTATGCACTGTAGCATGTAATATACAGGCTGATCCAAATTAAAACTGCACCATTGGTATCTCCGTTATTATAGGAGCCACGTGTTCTGTTAAATTAGGAAGGATATAGTATCTTTTTCGCTGATTACGATGATGAAAACAGAAAAACGATCGAACATGTAGGTAACGAGTTATTTCAAAAAGCGTATATTTCTCTAATGGAATGGACCTGTATATTGTTAGGCCAATCGATGTGCAATCACTTGCTTAACAATAATATTCATATGGCTTTGTTTTCAAACGCAATAGAAGCAAAACATATTAAGGCGGCTCGGAAAGCAGTAAGACAGATTACCCTAGAAGTGACATTCTCATGTCATAGTTATTGTGCAAATAAGTCAGACTGTGTGTGTAAAAAATAAAGTGTGTGTTTTTTACTTGCAATTTACTGTAAATTGTTTTGGAAATGCCTTTTTCACACATTGAAAAGTGTGACATGCTAGAAGCATATTTAATATGTCAAAAAAAAAATCCAAAACAGCGGTTGAACGATACAGTGAATTATTTCCTGGGCGTCAACTGCCTAACCACTATTACTTATTAAGACTGTATCGACAATTTAGAAACAACGACAACGTTTCTGCTAAGAAAAAGGACAAAGGGAGCCGCTATTATTTCCCAAGAAACGGAAGTTACCGTGCTAACGTATTTTGAAAATCCACACATATTGCATAAAATTACCAATACTGGTTGGGTAATTATTAAATAGTTTGCTTAGATTTGATCTCATTTCTGACGTTCGAATAATTTTTTCATTTATCCAATCCACACAATCCTCCACCAAATGGAAAACAACTTCATCCACATCTACTTCTGCAAGGACGATACCAATTAGATTTCCACTTTGTAAAATTGGTGCTCCATAAATATTCACAGATATGTACGTTTAATCAGTTGATGGTATTTGGACATCCACGCCTTCGTAGGTTTTAATCCTTTGTTGTAATTTGCATTTTATGGATTGTTGTTGATTTGTGTCGAAGAAATCGGCATTGCTTGTACTATATAAACATCAACGTGTCCAAACGTTAGAAAACGGTGATGCAGATAGAAGGTTTCAGTTGTGTAGATGGGTTGTTGACATATGTCTTGAAGACTTTTCACGAAAAATTTTGTGGAGCGACGAGGCAAATTTTTCTAATCGCGGAATGTGTAATACAAAGAATGATCATTATTGGACTTCAGAAAATCCTTTGTACACCAGCTTAATCCACAGAGACGTTTTAGTGTAAATATTTGGTGTGGGTTGATCGGATCAAAACTTTTAGGTCCATATTTTTATCACGGTTCGCTCACAGGAGTATTTGGAGAGTCGACTAGGTTTTCAGCAGGATGGAGCACCTCCCCATAATTATCAACAAGTTCCAAGATTTCTACAACAACTGTTTGGAGATAAGTGAATAGCTATATATGGCCCTGTTAGAGTTATTCTCAAAGCTACAGAAAGTGTCTTAAAAAGGTCACAAAAATGTGTTCAACTAGGAGTGAGTGATGTTTTTGAGCATCTACTGTAGACATTGCTTTTTTTACTTTTTGCTTGTATTGCCTTTGAAAATAAATTTTGTTCGTCCAACTTGACTACACATATTTTTAAATAATCTGAGTTATTTTCAACTTTTTCGAACAAAGCCATATGAACATTCTTGTTAAGCAAGTGATTGTACATCTATTGGCGTAATAATATGCCGGGCGTTCCATTAGAAAAATATACGTTTTTTGAAATAATTCGTTACCTACATGTTCAATCTTCTTTCTGTTTCCACCATCGTAATCAGCGTAAAAAATACTACATCTTTCCCAATTTAACCAATCACGTGGCTCTTATAGTAACGGGGATACCAATAGTGTACCTTTAATTTGGATTACCCTGTATATTTTTTAATGTATTGTATATACGAAAGCAATGAAGTATGATAAGAAAAGTAAAGCAACATTTATCATTTTATCAAGTGCTAACTACCACCAGTCAAGATGCAATTCTTGTAGTAGCAACGACGATTGATACAATTTCTTAGATGGTTTTTTTAAACATGTTCAAATTAATTGCCATTTAAATAATTCACTTAGTCATTCTCTCCTTCCATAGTTCAAGAGCGGTTTAACCAGCTGTCGGGATATTATCAAAAAAAAAAACAACTTAACGACTTAAACGACTTCTGACTGGAACCTTTTCTTTCTCAAATGTTTAGTGAGAAGGATGTTCTATAATTTTGATTTTATTTTTCGCTAAATACTGAACAGTTGTCCTTGCTGTATGAAACGGCGCGTTATCATGATTAACGTGATTCCCTTTCTTAGCATTTTATTGAACACAGTAGGCAAACAATTTTTAACAAAAATACTGCGTACATTATTCTTTTCATTGTTTGCTGTTTTTTCACCATCGTAGGGGATTCCTCGTCTTCATATATCCACACTGGGCTTTCTTGGCGATTGGGGACATCAAAAAATGGAATGTACGTTCGATCGCCAGTTACAATTTTAGAAATAATTCGATGGCCTCCAGCATTCAACATATCTAAAATTTGTTGGCAAGTTCTACACGTTCTGCTTTTGGTAAATCTGTCAGATGATGGCACAAACCGAGTTATAACTTTTTTCAAATGTAAATGATCGTGCAATATTGATCTCACTCGCGAGGATCCAATCTTTAGATTGGATTCTATCAGATAATGCAGGTTTCCTCTCTTCAACCTCCTCCACTAATCTAGTCTATCAATGGAAACTATTTTGAAGAATCTAGAAACGAAGAAGTTCGACTTTCATTCCAATCAATTTGATAACATTTAAGTCTTAATTTCCAAAATTTCAATTTTTAGACTTTATGATCTAGAAATAAAAATTCATATTGCGAAGTTAACAACTGAGAGACTCTAACGAGATTTTTGGACCCTTTTTCGTCTGTTTTAGATCTTTTTCTGATTTTTTGATCTAATGTCGTTTGACAATTGGCTTCCAAAATCTCATCTCTTAAAATTATTACATTAAAAGAATCATATAGTAGCAACATTACAATAAAAATTGGAAAAAGGGAAAAGCAGTTTGGAGAAAAATGAGTTCTGCTCTTATTACAACATGAGAGGTTGCAGAAAACGTCAGTATGATGTCTAACAAAGAATAAACATCAAATGGTTAATATCTAAAAAGAAAATGTCTTAGTTAGAAGAAAGCCAAAATGTGTGTACTAATAGAGAATAATCAGAACATCTGTATTAGTATTTAGAATGCATTTATATCTACTAACAAACATCTCATGAAAATTCTTTGTTCTTAAAATTTAGAGATATAATTATTCAGCCGATATGAAGCCTTGACACATTGCACTTGAGACTTACAAATAGAAATATAATTGTTAGACAGACTAGCAGACAGCAAGTCTGTCCAATTGTATACAACAGTCATTATCTGTACATAGCTATGACTGTAATGTTTGTATAATAGGTAAATTTATTAAATGTTGTTATATTTTAGCGACAGATCAACGAAGAGAATTAGAACAATAAGCATACATTTACATCTTCAACCATAAAACAATTTTATACGCATTTTTTTTTAAATTTCAATAGTATTCGATTATTGATCTTACAGAGGCCAACATTGCAATGATGAAGGAAATGTTGACATAGAAATAACTTATAATAGTAAATATAAGGAAAAATAGAATTTGTTCTAATTGGAGATTAAACTTGCCCCCATCAGATTCTTTTAATACTATTAGTGTTGTTTCAATTTAGTTATACGACAAATTTGTCATAGTTACATTTTATTTGTCAATAACAGTAATTGCAAGCTGTCAAAATGCATTTGACATTTGTAAAATATCTATGACAGCTGTCATTATCAAAAATTATATATCAGTGCCCCTAATCCCAAAATTTAGCAAAATATGTTGAAAACATAATATCGACTACAAAATTATGTACCTATACATAAGTAGAACAAACAACGTGTCTGTTTATCGACAAAAAATTGCGTAAGCTTGAAGACTTCACCTCTTCGACTTTCCTATTTAATTAAGAAAACATTGACATTTGTGACATTTACATTCCTCAAGCAATTAAATACAAAAGACATTTTTTTAGGACGATCTCATTCCAAGCTGATCAAGAAACCGTGTGTGCGTTAAAAATTTCTGTTTGAGCGGGTAATTAGCCAATAGTGTCGTGCGAATACGAGCGATGCATTATTAAAAGTGTAAGAGAAGGAATAGTTCTGTCTTGTGGCAAATTGCATAACGCGTTACGTCGTAGCAAACAAGCTCGCATATAGTAAGAGTGTAACGTAATATCTGATTTTATTTTATTAATTATGTAACATATTTTGCTCTGTGTTATTATTTAGATTAGAGTGAGATACGGTTTAGTGTGTGAGTTGCATAAATTTCTCTTCAATAAAAATAAGAATTGCAAAAATGTGTTTACTTTTTGTTGCAAAATGGATAAATTTGGCTGTAGGTTGAATAAGGAAAGTGCAAAGTATAAAATTAGAATAAACTTAGTGGAGGACTTTTTCGCATTGCAGAAATCGATAAATCTTAGCAACCAATGTCTTCTTCCGTGCTTCCAATGTCAGTTTAGATTTGGGTAAACTTAAATCAGAATGATGGGCTTCAAATTCAGCTTTCCATTTTTTTTTGTATCTGTAGTGGCTGGTTGCCAACCTATACTTCATTTTGGACTACCTATCACTGATATCTTCAGTATTGTCTTACTGTTTTGTCTAGCGTGCTACCACTACTACATGACCGCTTTATCACTACAACCACCGATAAGGGGGTAATGGGTATTCTTCTTGATAAGGCATCTTGGAGTAGTTGAAGCCACTGGAACTTGTTTGAAACCCCATTTTGGCTCATGGAGTTCACTTATAATGCTCTAGAGCTCTAGAGGGCAGAAAATCTCAGGAGTAAATATTTTTGGACACAGATAGAGCGTTTAACACGATATAGTATCAGTAAGTATGGGCATGAATCTCACCATGATGCAATTGTACAGTTTCATCTCAGTGGTAGACCTTTCTTTGCTGCTTAGGGTACTGTCAGGAATAGGGATACGTGGATCTAGATCAAATTATTTCGAAAGCATGAGTGTGTAACTATGCAAAGCAAGAGATTATAATAATGTGTGATAGTCAAGCAGCTATTAGGACGTTGAACTCAAATATTATCAGCTTCAAGATGGTTTGGGAATGCTTAAGCAAACTAAATCAGCTCGGCCAAAGGAATATGCCAACCCTACTGTGGGTTCTGGGACATACAGGAGTGAAAGGAAACGAGATAACAGTCCATCTCGCTAAGAAGGAGCCTAGAATACCGTTTGTAGGGCCAAACTATTCTGGGAATATATAACCAAAAGAGATCTTCAACCTCAGCAAACCCAATATTCGTACAGATATCGACAGAGATCCTATTAGGCCAGTGCAAACTGAATGGACAGGCAGGTTTGGAGTAACGAAGGAAGTCGAATGTAGATTTTGTGAGGAAGAGGATGAAACGTTCATTGTGCAACTCAAGGGCCTTGCAACTAGGATCACATAAAATTGAAGAAGGAAAAAGGGTCAGGTGTAAATACAGCAAGACACAATAGATCTTTTAAGTCTCAGTATATCATCACCCTAAAGTTATATACAGATATAAGAAGGGGCATATCAAGCAACTTGTTGACATCAGCTTCTGGTGTTCCACAAGGAACCCTTTTAGGCCCATCATTTTTATGATTGAGCCCCGCAAATATTTTGGAGTAGAATTTGAAAATTAAATCAGCTCCTTCTATTCCAAGAGCATATTGTCATTGAGAGAGGACCACATTGCATATTGGCAGCTCTAAGAGATCCTTAATGGTCTGTCTACTAAAGCAATTTGTATGATTGGGGGTGGTGGTTGGTGATGGTTATTTGATTTTATATTATTCATTATTACGCACTATTGAATTAAAAAGGAGAACCATCTCTGGTATTGAATGATTTGAATGAAACTTCCATTCGATTCCATGAATACTAGATTTTCAATGAAATTGCTATCAAACAAATATTGAAACTGCTACGAAATATAGTAAATTACGTCTGTAATTACCATAAATTAGAAATAATAATAGTTTTTTTTTACAATTAATTACGCAGCCTTCTGCATTTTTATTGGTTGATTTAAAATACCAGAAAAACTACAAATTTTTCAAAACTCTCAAGCGTCTAATCATTTAATAATTTCAAGCATCAAAAGATTAAAATTAAATTACTTAAACCAAATCTAAAATATACTTACGTATAGCTGCATCAGCAATTGCAATGAAAACTGTCATCAAACATAATCCTAAACGGGCGACGCACATTTTTTTTCCAAAAAATTATACAGAAGAAGCACTGATTACATACGAAGTGACGTTACTTGGATAATGCAACTGAACGACGCAACGATTTATGAAATTTTCACTATGCAGCGCCAAACGACGACGTCTGAAATAGGTTTGACGATTGAGAGAACCGAGAAATGTACCCGAACTAAGTTATATGCATGAAAAGAATGAGGTCCTTGAGATTAAAGCGTTGTCTATACTATGGATACTTTTCACGTAAATATGGTGTGCCGGTTGTGAAAAGCGTTTATTGCTGAAACACCTTATGGCCGTTGTTGTTATAGCGTTACATCTCGCATATTAATCCGAATATTATTATTATTGCTTTGCTATATTTGATTGTATTGCTTCATATTGTTAATTTATGGATGCACAATTGATTTGTTGACTTCAGTAAAATTATATTAGCTATCGACTAGGTATACTAAGATATGTGTACGTTATTATAATGTAGTCGTCAATAAAATATTATACGACCTATGTATAATTTACTGCCGTTCTTTTTCTGTGGTGATGAGGAAATAGAATCATCTTCCTATGACTTTCGCCAGTCACAAATGTTCCTAAAAATATATACATCCGCACATGACGTAATCATTGCTGAGTGTAAACTTTCTGAAAACCTCTTCTCCATTTATATACATATGTATACATTAACGTACAAATTAAATCCGATAAATAACTATAAAGATATTGGACTTAATCTTTTACAGTGTGTTCAATTAAATCTACATACGCATGCTGCGTCTTCAAAAACTTTCCTCACTAAATTAAGCTCTTTAAGTAATTGAGTAAGTAAAGGTTGGTGCAACTGTGGCAGACATTTAAGAACTTAAAATTCTGACCGTTGTCAAACATAAATCCACGTAATTTCTTTGGATATCTCCAGATTTTCCAATTATAGTTCATTTTGTCGTTTTTAACGAGATTTTATTTTTTGTTAAAAAAAACTAGCTTCATTTTTCGCTGCCGGGGGTATGCCCAAATTAGTGTTAAGCTGCTTTAAATTAGTTCTTCATCTACTACGTCAGATGTGTCAGCTAACAAGGGAAACACCAGGGTTGTCCGACCCGGATCTTGATGGGTCTCAATTATGTACTAGAGGGACCTCTCCCGAATACCCAGGTACGAGGTTTTATCCTAACGCGCCCTAGTTTCTGAAAATACAAAATAGTACAAGTAGAAATAAGCGTTCGTAGTGCAGTGGACTAGATATACGAGTACGACCCTGCTGACTCGCGTTCGATTCCTGCCAGTATTTTTTTCAATGTTATTGTGCACAATAGTATCAATTATATTTAAAGCAAATTATTTATTCATAAATGATGATGATATATTTCATTCCTGCCTTCGCAGCAATGATTAAACACGCGTGGCTGGCGCCAAATTATTAGTAGAGGAAAGAACACCTCAGAAAACCCCAACAAAATACACGTCATAACGCAGATTTGTTTCGAATTTATTTATTAAAAAAATTATCACGCCCAAAAAATTCATTTATGAATAATTTGCATGAAATATAATTGTTAATATTGTGATCAATAAACTTGGAGAAAAAACCGCTGGCAGGAATCGAACGCGGCCCAGCAGACTCGTAGGCGTAGATCCAGTCCACTGCGCTACGCGCGCTTACTTATACGAATACTAACATTAACGGTATATAAAGAACGGGCAAAACAATGAAGATTTTTCTCAGAAACTAGAACGCGTTAGGATAAAAACTTTTAACTGACAATGAGTACTCAAAGGAGGTCTGTCTTTAAAATATGGTAGTTGAGACTCATCAAAATCCGTGTCGGATAACCGTGGTCTTTCTATTGTAAGATAATATGTGTCTTTGTAATTTTGTTAAAACAGCTAGGACCTCTCGGATTTCAGCCTTTGGAGGGGGTCAAGGAGGCCGTAGTTTGCGAAGGATAAGACAATTGAGGAGTAGTTTATTCGATCTATCGATTCCTTCCAACTTTTATTTGTCAAATAAATCACAAAATGTTTGGGAAAAGTTATCCCAAAAGAATATTTCGTAGCTTTAAACGAATCACAGTGCCCCAGTTATCAAACAAAAGAGCTTGTATTGAAGAGCCAAAGAAAAATATTTGAAATACAAGCTTAAGTTCTATTTCGATTTAGTGATTTACTCCAGTTCAGCCTATCCATAAAAAAATCGTTCGATGCCCTCTATAGTATCTGCAACTATTGTTAGCATAACTTTGGATACTGCCGGCATCTACATGCACATATACTTCTACATCCTAGTGGTCTTTTGTTTGGCTAAATCGTCGCTTTTTTTTCTTGATATTAATACCCAATTTTAGCGCAAATTTTATGAATAATTTATGTCAGTAGGATGGATGCCATCTCCATGAGCATTTTGTTTTGTGTCCTTTTAAAGGTTTTCTATATATTTTTCGATATTCATCACTTTTTGCCATGTAATTCTATGCTCGATCGTTTAAATTCAGACAACGTCTTCTTACAAACAAGTTTGTTTTCCGTGCGTTTTCTAGAATATCAAAGCAGTCTGAAATACCACCAAAAAATTTTCAGAAATTTGTAAAACGGACTCCCGCACATTTCAAATTATAGATTTTTAGGCTCCATCCTCTTTTGGTATACATTGCAAGCTCAGTTTCAGGTGATTTGAAAAGGTATGGCCAAGAATTTAGAAAATACTAGGTGCCAGCCAACAATTATGAAAGACACCCGTTCCCATAGGCTTGAGTGAAGAGCAGTATGTAGGTAAGCAAAAAATGTTTTGCATGGTTAACTTGCGACTACCCTAATGGCGGTTTGAACACTAACATAGCTAATGGTTAATCTTCCTCTTCAAGGTCAGATAATTGGCTATTGCTTTTTGGCAATGTCACTTCCAATTGCATAAATTGAACAAATCATCAAGATTAGGGGGGTAGGTAATTTTCTTTTGATGGCATCTTCAACACTCTACCGTTTTGCAATGCCTCTATTGGAAATATTAACGCCTATTTGGGCAGACTGATTATAGAAGTGTTTTGAGCTATGCCATATAAATGACACACGCAATCAGAAACATTTTCAGACTATTCTGTGTATTTTCTTTTATAAGTTTAGTACCACATTGTGTCAAAGGTCTTGGGAAATGTCTATTAAACCCACCCAGAATCTTCTTTCTTTTAAGCACGTGCTGAATAACCTATAACTGATAATACATACCAAGTTTTACTTATTGCTTTTGGACGTTACTCAAAGAGTGCCACAGAATTTCTCAGTTGACAGCAACATAAGCTGTTACGGCATCTTTTTCCTAGAAGACGTGTTCTGGAGTTACTTGCTATTGGTTGGAAAAAGAAACTATAAATATCTTCAACCATTCTTATGAACTATTGGCGTCATTATTTATACCACATACCTGACATTATAGTATGGTTTCATCACGCATACATTTTTTGGTAATAGGAAGGACTGCATCTTTCTCGCCCTTATTAATCATAAATAAACATTTGAAGAAAAAACAAAATGGAAGATCTTTCTAAGTATGAGAACAAATAAGAATATTTATGTAATTACCTTAAATTCTATGCTTAGCTGTTGAAATTAGTTCTACATCTGACAAGTCTCGATTATATTCTAGATGGACGTTCCTCAGAGTATCTAAGTACGAGCTTGTAGCCCTGTGGACTAGATCCACGCCTACCACTCTGGTCGCTCGCAGTGGATTCCTGCCGATGAATTTTTTACAATATTATTGTGCACAATATTATCAATTATATTTCATGCAAATCATTCATAAATGATATTTTTCGCCGCGGTAATTTTATTAATAAATAAATTTGAGGCAAATCTGCGTTATGATGTGCATTTTGCATTTCACAAGCGAATAGTATAATGAAATTATTTCATTCCGTATCAATTTCTTCGGTCTGTACTTCAGAACACGATGAAGTCGTCGACGAGCACTCGGCCCATTTTACAAACGACAGCTTTGCAGGCGCACCGTCTCATAAGTAACACGCGGAAGCACACTTTGTTAACATTCAAAAAAGGTAGGAAGAAGTGAATAGAATTGTTAATATTGTGCACAATAAGATGGAAAAAAATTCACTGGCAAGAATCGAACGTTAGCCATCAGGGTGGCAGGCGTAGATCCAGTCCATAACGCTACGTACGCTTGCTTATTATCCGTGTTGGACAACCCTGGTGTTCCCCTTGTGAGAAATAATATTCCACTACAAGTATTTTTTCATCAGTACACAACGCAGTAATATCCGAATGAGTTGCATTGATATACATACGTAAAACATTAGGAACTTTGTTAATTGTAAAGACAACTATAATCCATTCAAACAAATTAGAAGACTAAATTATTCCACACAGATTTACAACTATAATGTTACAGGAAATAGAAATTGCGCAATAACGTAATTAATTAAATCCGAACATGACTTTCAATTGTTTCAACAGAAGCTAGCATTACAAAGAATAATTATAGATATCAATAAGTGTGTATGCATTAATTTACATACGTTCAAAGTATAAATTAATGCGCTTCTTGTATTACCCATCGTATTGTCCTTTGATTCAAGTTCATCGTGAACACAAGGATATTCAGACGACAAGAACACACTTACATAAAAACAGATTAGGTTAATTTAAAGATGCATGCCATGCTAACTTCCTGGGCATGCAGCGATTAAAAAAACCAAATAAACGTGTCAGTATTCCTCGATCGATTGCATAAATAATCTGAAAGAAGGAAATTTATTTGTGGATGTATTGTTTCTTTCCTGATTTACGTGCGATATTATGTACTACCTATGTAGGTGTGATTGATGCATAAGACGAGGAATACTAAATGAGGTTATTGTACTATTGCAAGATATTTTAATATACATATATTATTATTTGTTACATACATTTATTCGAATACAATCACATAATTTTCTTTTCACCAATGTTCATTACAGTATTTATTAGGCTGGAAATAATTGATCGAACGTATATTGTTCTACTATTGCGTTTGAGATATTTAAAAATTCGTTGGCTAAACTCTTTTCGATTACAGGTTTCAGTTCTTTTAAGAAAAGGTGGAAGTTTTTATTGATTGCGTCGTTGACGACATCGTCTGGAATTAGAAAAAAGGTTAGTAGATATATTACAGTCCAACACTGACTGTTTGCTATAGATCTTATAGACCATTTTTTGGGAACCATTATCGATAAAGTAAAAAAAGTTGGCTGAGGAGACAGCAGATATTAAAAGTACAGAACAGTTCAATCAACTGATCAAGGTAATCACTATTAGGATACTCTTGAAGAATCTCTGGGGCTTAGACGACCCCATACTAAGTCCATTTGCAAAGTTACACATAATGTTTTGAAATTATATGATTTGCTGCTGAATAAAATGGTTGAATAAAACGATTTGTTGGTCAAAGACGTTCAAGGAAAACTTCAAGGGAATTAAAAAAAACAAAATCAGGTCATCAATTTTCCAAAATTTTGTGGTTTAATGTCGGAGCAAATGGTTATACAATGGTGTGATTCTTGTTCAGAGGTCGCCCAAAATGTTTCTGTGCTTCTAAAGTAATAGCAAAGTCAAGGAAAAGAATGGAAGATTCTATTGTCTTAAAAAAAATAAAAATATTCGAATATTTTGGGGTTTGGCGTTATCAGCTTCTTTAGAAAAGTTCTAAAGACTGATGGTTGATTGTGGTTACGCACACGATCTTCTAAGCTATTCTGCAAGTGTTCTCGGATTCCTCACAATTCCCAGTGATTCACGAATTAATCTCTGATGGTAATGTGATGTTCCCCATGTTGGGTACCTTGTCGGTGTTCCTCAATTCCGCTGTGGATTATTCTCCCTGTTTGTCCTGTTTGTGGTGTGCATACGGTTACAAATCAGCGAAGAGGAGCAGAAATTGGGCACACAATAAGGAGCAAAAGACAAAAACATCTTTAGAATTTTTCGGAAGAAGCATGCTCAGCAAAACGTCAAGTAAAAACGTTTCTATACCCCAACACCCGAAAGATTACAATGCAGTGTTACCAACCGCACAAAATAAAGCCCGTCCAAGATAAATCCAATTTTGCTACGGTAACAACGGTTGAGCCTCTCCACAATCAACTTCAATAAATTGACTTCTAGAGATGCAAATTTTCAGAGAATTAATGATAAAAAAGTTTTCTAACAGCTAAATCCATTGCAAAGTCATAGATTCAGAGAGAATATTAAATAACTATGCATACAGTCCAAGAATACTTTAGGGACTCAAAAAGTTCAGATAGGGTATGGACACACAGTTGATAAATAGAAGAGATTAGGAATAATGCGATTCCATCCAATTTTGATAAAGGTTTAGCCATGAGTTGGCCAAAACATTGCCGTCTCAGAATCCGTTTATAACCAGTGTTGGTAGCGTTGTTTATTTATCTAGGTTTCCATACTGGAATAGAAAATTTGAAGAACTTTTATGGCTGAAACAGATTATCAAATTCTCATTCTGGATTAACATTGAATGAAAATTGACTAAAGATGTAAAGGCATGGAAAGCCTAAGAAGACTAGAATGGTTAGAACAGATCTATGTATTAAGTGGGATCCTAAGAGGAAAAGAAGCAGTATTAGAAGATCCTTTGAAAAAGATTTATTCTCAACAGCAGTCCAGAGGTTTCGTCAACAACAATTATTGACTCATAGCTACTCTTACGTTTTCTGAACTTATTTTCCCATTCAGTTTTTGCTTCAAAATAGTGTAGGTTTGGATATCTCCTTTTAAAATCAAAACACCACTTTTAGCCAAACTGATTTCATACAATTTTTGAACACTATTGAGCATATTACTACTGCTAAGGTTTCACATACGTCTCTTATTATAATAATGATAAGACCTTTTGACATTTTTTCTAATTTGATTAGAATTATTGCAAAATAAATTAGCTATACTTACTTAACATTTTTTGTTTAAATATATCTTGCACTCTGACTTTACCGCTACCTACATTGATCTTCATCGTATTTGACGTAAATCTGATATATTCTTCTCCATCTTTTATATAATGTTCGCCTTTCAAAACAGATGTTGATGTGCAATTTGCTACAATAACACTGATTCAATATAAATCATATTATTTAACATTTCTACAGTTGACTAACTGATGTTTCCATAAAATAACCCGTTTCCTTTGACTTGTAACATCACTAATTTTCCTTGGATGTTATACTTCGCTTCTATTCGCAATTCAGGTAGCTCTACGTCAACGCTAACCTTGAATCGCCCAGAATCAATACTCAAGCTAAAATTTCAATTTAATTTATTATATTGCAATAATATATTGTCTAATCTGGTTACTTTATTGACTGTATAACAAAATTACTACCACCATAGGCTACAACATCCGTTGTTGTTATAGTTAAGCCGGAAGATTCGTCTTTGATAAAATCTTTCATAACCAACGGTTCAATGCAAGGTATATTATATTCTGGGGAACCTAATTCGACAAACAAATCAACGATTTTATTTAATACTAATAATTTAATTTAAGATTAACAATTTACCAGTAACCATCAACGGTCTGATTTCTTCTACAGATCTTTTAATACAGTCTCCTAAATTAGGGTCAGATCTGTGACAGACATGAAGAAATGGTGCTACAAAAGACGGTTTAATGTAATCATACATACGAAAATGACTCACCTGCTCCTTATCAGTATTCAACTCACGTAATTCTTTTGCAAGAAATCCTTGCGTTAAAACCAGCAACAATGCTACTGAACCGATTGTTGTCATGATTGTGTAGTGTTCGAAATGAGAGTAATATTGCTGGTTGCATGTGCCATTTTATAAATTACATTGTGATCTATTATTTATTTAATTATTAGTTATTATCGTAGATAACACGTTTAGTTTCCTCACGTATACTGCAAGGTTAGATTACCGTGTATCGCCTGCAATTTTTTTCAAACTTAAAGATGCTATTTGTAATTGGTTTAGGTATTTAGGCATATGTTTAGTTCTAGGAATTCAATCGTCATTGTAGTTAATGTAGTTTAGTATCTAGTTAGAGTGATTAGTAAAGGTTCGTTGAATAAATAAAATTTAAGAGGAGTACACGGTGCAAACCATGCAGAAACTGGTCAAATGGATATACGAAAATGGAAGATTTTCCAGTTTTTTTCTGTTTACCACAAATTCCAGGGCTTCATGCCATGTTTTTCCTCTCTGCGTCAGTTGTTTTTCTAACCACTCCTATGTCGGCGTGGGTCTTCTTCTCTTCCTCATCATCCATGATTTGTACTCCCATAGTTTTCTTACTTGCAATTTTCCATCCAGTCCCACCATCCAAATTGTCGTTTTTCATAAAATGTAAAATCGGTTCTATCTTCAAGTCTTGCCTAATTGTGTCATTGATGTAAGTAATTGGAATAAAGAATGATGCAAAGATTTCATTGTAATGTGTGACATGTCATGTGTTGCTCTAATAATAATTTTTGTCCTTGTAGAAACAATGTTGGTAATGTCTGTTGAGCAACAATATTGATGCCGCCACCAGTACTCAATGTTTGCCTTTTTTATCTGTAGTTTGTTTACCTGCGATATTAACACGCCTTTGGTTAACATTTTCTTCTTCTACAAGGTGGCGAATATGTCACGCATTGGCTTAAATAACGCATAACATGTAATTATTTTTTTTATTAATTGTGAAATATTATGTCTTCCAAATGATCGCCATTTGCGGTTTCGCAAAGACGAGCCCTACAGAGAACATTTTTCCATCGCATTCCACAGAATGGCTGTATTGCTCAAATTCACTCTCTGATGTTCTTCTTGTGCTCTTGGATGGTTACTGGACTGTTTAGGTAAACTCATTCTTTTAAATAACTCCAAACATAGAGGCCAACAACATCATCAAATTTGGACATTACATGTGCCTCAAAAATGTTTCTTAAGAGGGCCATAGTTAGTCTGGCGGTTGCTCCATCTTGCTGAAACCGAGACATCCCCAATACGTGGGAGATCTTTTACTGAACCTTGTAACCGAAAACATGCCACAAGACGATCAATCATAGTCTAATCAGGAGCTTCTCTAACTTTGAAATATCGAGGACCAGCTAGTTGAGTCAAAACGATAGAATAATGACTTTCGAAATAAAACTCTATAATTTTGATACGTTCTTGTATATGCATACATACTTCTCCATAATTAATTTCCCACATGCTGTCTAGAAGATTTTGACAAGAATAAAACAAAATCATTGTTAAAACCCTTTCGTTGCTGCACACGTATATGTACATACGTTTTACAAATACGCAATCCATATGCTGTACTCGTAAATATACGTTCATGGATTTCACAAATTAATGCTGTGATCGTAAATATACTTACGAGGGTTTGATGTTTGTATTCGCTGCGGTTACTAACTTAGTTATCCGTTGATATATGATATACAGTATATATTAGTTGTGTTAGCGCAGCACGTGTTATTTAAGTTGTTATGTCCTAACCTCTAAAATGAACACTTACGTTGTTTAACGGACTCTGAAGCCGAATATCTCAGCGAACTAATGACTATAGTGGAATCCGTTGGGTCAGAATGTGACGAGGAATTGGAAGATATAGATTATGATACATCTGATAGTGAGTACGAAGACGTAGTGCCTGGATCATCAAAACGACGAAAAGCGAAGGACACCAATACTCCGCACTTTTCTTGGAGGAGTGATAACGAATTTGTGCCACAATATCATGCTTATGACAGTACAAATGCTGGATTTCGCCTCCTCTCTGATTTAGAAGATGAAAATAATTTTTTACAGTACTTTCAATGTTATTTCACCGAAGAGTTAGTACAAAAGATAGCTACCGAAACGAATAGATATTTTGAATTTGTTACACAAAATACAAATAAATCGAAATATTCAAGGTTAAATCATTGGCGTGGGACCAATACGGAAGAAATTTTTCTATTTCTTGGCATGACAATACTCATTGCTAGAAACAAGAAATTGAAGATAAGTGAGTGCTGGTCTCGAGACTGTCTTCTACAAACTCCAATATTTCAGAAGGTGATGAGTCGAGACAGGTATTTACTTTTGTTACGTTTACTCCATTTTTGCAATAATGAAGAACAAAAGCCCGGCGATAGATTGTTCAAATTGGAAACAGTGATATCGTCATTGAAAACAACATTTCGCGGGAGTTTTATGCCGTTTGAAAATCTATGCATCGACGAATCATTATTGTTGTACAAAGGCCGCCTCTCGTTCAAACAGTGTATTAGAAGCAAGCGACATAGATTCGATGTAAAATTTTTTGTACTCACGGATGTTGAAACAGATTATGTACTAGACTTCATAATATATACGGGAGCAACCACTGACTTGGACGAAGTTTATAAAAGTTTAGGCATTTCTGGGGCAGTCGTTTATACTCTGATGAAACCTTACTTAGAAAAAGGTCACAATCTATTCACAGAACACTGGTACACGAACCCAACTTTGACAGAGTATCTTCACGAATATAAAACTTATTTGTGTGGTACTGTCCGCAACAATCGAAAAGGTATGCCAAAGCTAGAAAAAAAGGTGAAACAAGGTGAAGTCATCACTCAACATACAGATATTACACATATGGCTTTGAAATGACGTGATAGACGTGACGTATACATGCTTACTACTCTACATACAAACAAAATTGTAGATACAGGGAAAAAGAATCGACAAGGAGAAGCAATCAAAAAACAGGAGTGTGTAAAGTGTTACAATCAGAACATGGGCTCTGTTGACAAAATCGACATGTTGCTGAGCTCAGTAGAGTGCACAAGAAAGACTATAAAATGGTATAAGAAAATATTTTTTTATTTGCTCGATTTGGCAGTTACAAATTCCCATGCCATGTATAAAGACTGGTAATCGTATATCTTTGGCAGATTTCCAACTTGAACTTTAAAGATGAAAGACCAAGGAAACCTGGAAGACCTTCTGGAGATGTTCCAATTCGCCTAGTTGGTCGTCATTTTCCAAAACTAATTCCAGCTGTTCCAGGAGGAAAACAGAATTCTCAAAGAATCTGCCGTGTCTGCAAACACACGGAATTGGGGCCCAAACGAAGAAAGGACGGAATTGGGGCCCAAACGAAGAAAGGATACGAGGTACATGTGTGAAGAATGTGACATAGCTCTGTGTCTAATTCCATGTTTTGAAAAATACCATACGATAAAAAAGTTTTAGGCATTTCGATCTACTTTTATAACAAATAATTATTTTCTTTTGGTTTTGTTATATATTATTTAGTTATTTTTTTTATAATAAACCGTTTATTTTGGATTTATACATAAATTATTATCATGATTTTCATTTGAGTGTATATACTTTTTTCCTATCCTTGTGTTTGAAGAATAAACCTTAAATATACGTACGCTGCAAACGTAAATATACGCGTTTTAGCACTTTCTTAATTCAGCATGGCGGAGATGCATATCTACATTTAATTCAGCAGCGAAAAGGTTAATAACGAAGTTGTCAATTGTTTAAATTAATGCATGACATATGCGTCACCTTCCATTTACTACATCAAAACCAGCAGTCTCTGCTAGAGAAATTGCACACCTTGATGTCTTTTCTAAACCTTCAACCATACCAGTGGTTGAAGGTTTAGAAAATCTGTATGTGTAGTTTAATGAAATGAATAATTTCAGGCAGACAAAACGTGATTTTTACTTCGTCCATATCCGCCGATCCATCCATATTCCGATCCATATTGCCGAATGACTTTGAATCCTACTTTAATGTAGGTACGCTTTTTTTTGTGGTAATGAATTTAGCAGATTTTAGCTGATTTGGGAAAGAATTTGGACTTTGATTCCTGTTCTGCCAGTGTTTTTCACTGCAAATTGTTTTTTAAAATTTGAAAGTATAAGTCATCATAAGTGACAATATTTTCTATAATATACTTTAACAATAGTGAAATATATTCTGCTGGCGCAGGTGGTAAGAAACTGGAAAAAACTGATTTCCAAATTTAATGAAATCTAACTTGTGCTGTTGGTAAAAAATTTTAGGTAAAGCAACAGTGATCTAGATAATAAACACTAACATGACTTTGTAAACTCTAGCTGCAATACAAGAACAGCACTAAATCAAGCTCATAAATGTATATTGCCCCATTTAACCAAGTCTGTATTTATTATGGATTACAAGCTTCAATGGGTTAGAGACTCATTAGAGTCTAAATCCTCCACAAAAATTACTAAAAGATGAACAGCAGATAGAAACAAAAATATATTTTGTATAAAAATATACAGAACGTTATTTATACTTAATATAGCCCTAAAACTAAAATAAATTAGCTTATATGTAATATGGTCAAGATGACTGTACAGCTTTGTTTTGATTTCCTAAAACTTTCTCTTCAAATTTCGCTAATTATAATCATCACCTATAATCCATTGATCGTACGGAATATTATCGAATAAACCTTGGACAAAATTGGATATTAACATCAACAGCTTCTTGATCAAATCCGGTTTCATTTCCTTCACTATGTCGTGCGCATTAGTGTTTATAAACAGATTTAATGCTGCTTCTAAAATTTCATCAATTATTTTCGCAAATAATTTATTTAAAAAAGGAAATTAAAACTTACGTATAATTGAGTTGGAATTATGAACATTTTCAACGCCCATTTTTATATCTTTAACGCTGAAATCGAATTTCATTTGTTCTAATTTCAAGTAAGTTCGACCGTGTTTCTGGACAGGAACACATTTGACGTATACTTTAGCCCTAGCGCCACCTATACAACAAAATTAGAATTATATTACACATATTAGAATGTTAAAATAATACCATATTCTCCCCAATAATCGCCACCCCCCGAAGCGGGTACCAGAATCAAAATTCCCGAAGATTCAAATTGCGCTCTAGCGGATATTTTTGGCACTGCAAAACTCAGCTGGAACTGGCATGTTGGTATATCGGATCTAAAATAGGCTTAGATTTAGTTTTGAGCTATACTACTACGATGAAACAATCTAGAAGTACATACCTGACTGCTGTTATTGTTAGATTGCTGATTCCGTAAGCTTTGATATCTCTGAAGGTTGCTCTGTAGCCATCTGGTCCTGAACCCAACGCTAATCCGATTTCATCTATAGTTATTGGTTCTGGTGGGGTTAGATTCAATTCGGGGATGCCTCGTCTTAGGTGTGCCAACAAATAATTTGCTGCTTTTTGGAGACATTTGTTGACGTTCGGGTCGTGTTTGTGGCATGGTTTTATGTAGTAAAATTCTGAAATTTATTTCATATTGTATGAAACATATTACTTCATATTTTAAAAGAGACAAAAAATTAATTCGTGCTAAATTTAGAGATAAAAAACGTTCCATTATTGCAAAAGCCTTTTCTTGCTTCTAAAGCCATAAACTAGCTAACAACATAGTTAGCTAACAGTTAGTCTAACCTAATCTCAAAGAATTTTTTGACAATGTTACCAAGTTTGTCAAAAATTTCTCAAATCAACTCGCTATGGCAAACCTTGCAGAGGATTTATTTATTTTTATTACTTAAAAGCTTTAACAATTGAAAGTGCGATTATTAATGGAGAAATCATTGGAGAATCATCTCTGAAGACTTGCTTCTTTCACTTGCATGGGACCACTATCGCAATAGCTTATAGTTTTGCCAAGATAGTACTACGGTTCACATTACTCATGCCATTATGGAACTTGTTGGCCAAAAAAATTCTAAAACGGATGATTTCAGGTGGTTGTCAGAATTGCTAGTTCTAACAGCTCCAGATTTGTTTCTGTGAGGTTACCTGAAGGAATAGATCTACATTAACAAATCACAGAAACTGAAGGAGAACATTGTTGTCTAATTGGACAAATTATACCAGCAATGTTGACAAAAAATGATACAAAATTAATAATATTGGAAGAAAAATGAGCAATAAAATTGAGGACATTTGGGCATAGATCTAAAGCAAACTTGTAGCCAGAGATAAGGTCCTGTGTACAATATACTTTTGTCGTATACAGCTTGCTTACGTTTAGTCTACCTAAGATCCAAAGGAACCCAATAAAAGTTTCTACTTTTCTGAGTAGGGAAAAATCCCTAAATGACACCCAAAATGAGGCAAAACAATTTAATAAGATCAGAAAACAGTGCAAAGCGGCAGAATCTTATAATATTCTTTACAGACCTCCTAACTCTCTAATTTATAGAATCTTCAAATCCTGATCTTTAACAGTGTCTTGCGATTAAAATTTCTTTTTCAAAAACATGGTAGAATATATGTATTTTTTTGGATGGACTAAACGAATAACTTTTTCGCCAAACGTTGCATAGAACAAGCAGTTTGGATTTAGGAAAAACCTGTCCACTGAGTTCCAACCAATCAGGGCGATGAACAGATAAGAACTTGCTGCGACAAAGCAGCTATTAAAGTCCATACACAACTAACAGAAATGGGAGTTGATATGAGCTTGTGGGTGTCATAACTGTGTGCTACATTTTCTTTCCACCCCACAAGATGTAAAGGAAAAAACTGTCAAAATTCCTTAAGAAGATTAAGACAGCATCTTTGCAAAAATTTTTGGGTTAGCTAAATCCAAAGAGGTTGAGTTTCAGATCTTTAGATTCAGGTTTGTGGTATTTCTTTTGTTGTTTGGGGTTTTCAACAATGCATGTAATACACCTCTTCTTGCTCTGAGCTTACACTGGACGAAAGTTTCAACAATCTCCAAAGACATATGTATTTAGACATTAGACAATATATTCTTGAAAAATAATGATATTTTTAACACACAGAATACTTTTAGTTGGAAAAACAAAAAATGTGTTTCAATTCACAATTTAACAGCAATTTTTTAACTTCGTAACTGTTTGCTAGATTTTCTTTCCACCCCACAAGATGTAAAAGAAAAAACTGTCAAAATTCCTTAAGAAGATTAAGTGAACATCTTTGCAAAAAAAATTGGGTTAGCTAAATCCAGAGCGGTTGACTTTCTAAACTGAATTCTGAGTGAATTGGTTGACTATTGTCTCCAAAATAACAAAAAATACTACTAAAGAATATGTGTTGTCTCCAAAGACAAATTTAGACTTTAGACAATATATTCTTAAAAGAAAGCCAGTATTAGAAAAACTAAAATAATGATATTTTTAACACAGAATATTTTTGGTTGGAAAAACAAAAATCTGTTTCAATTCACAATTTAACAGCAATTTTGACTACCTCCAAAAATTGTTGAATCTCATTAAAATTATGTAATATTAATAAAATCAACTAAAATTAGGACGCATTTAATTAACACATCAAATGTATACAAATATTTTATTATCTCATTAGGAAATGATTCCAAATTCTTTGAAATTATAATAATTATGTAAATCCAATTCTATAGAGAAATCTCCAAATCAGAGTGCTGGAAAGTATATGTTTATCCATTACCATCATTAAAATGAAAGTCCTCAATGATTTAAGCAAATAATGCTAATGATGTTCCAGGCAAAAACTTATCCCAATTCGAAATTTCGCTCGCAAGAAATTCTATGCTTTCATCAGCGAATCAACATTAACGTAGAAAAAAAATCGTTATAGAAAGGTAACTATAGTGAAATCTTACGTGTAAATATTATTTTTAACATTTTAAAATTATTATTTGACAGATTCTAGAACTATTTTGCCTGCCACAGATAAAACAATTTAAAATTAAAATTTTAACAGTACATACATATATTTAATTTTATTTTATCATGCCACACATTGACGATATCTAGGTCATTAAACCTTAAAGTTAACTGTTTACCTTCCGAGAAAGCAACTCGTAATAAACACCAGGTATAGAGTGATATTAACAAAAAATAAAACAGATTCCACATTAATATTCTTCTTATCCTAATTTATGATTCTAATATAATTCTATATACGGTTACGTACCACCACGCTGCCCCCGAACGAAATTCTCTCCCGTTAAGACGAATATTCCAACTGTTAAAACTAGCTTTAACATTCTTCTCTTATACGTGACTAAATATCCTCCAACGAAACAGTACACCTCTCTCGGGTAATTGGTTATACTTCCAGTTCTTCGGAAGTAACGACAACTACTGACCTCTTGCAATCTTGACCATGACTTTGAATGCAGACGAGTACGTCTCAGGAGGGGGTTTATATAAAGAGGGTAAGGCTGGTGCGGGAATTGAATTATTAATAAATTAAAAAAATACCGATACAGCAGGAATACTAAATTGGAATTTAAGCATTTTATACGCGTAGTGTCGTTTTGCATTGATTTTGAGCATCGACAAGGTGTGATTTGTTAGTTTTAGTATTCAAATTAATGATAATAGCGATGTCTTAG
Source organism: Popillia japonica (assembly GCA_004785975.1). Classification (NCBI taxonomy): domain Eukaryota; kingdom Metazoa; phylum Arthropoda; class Insecta; order Coleoptera; family Scarabaeidae; genus Popillia; species Popillia japonica. Next base: position 30,950 of record SMLS01067189.1, read on the forward strand.
TATAATATGCGAATACATGTTCAGACTGAAAGGGAATAAATGGAATAACAATCGTGAAAAATTATATTTCTGACACATTCTGACTAACCACAGAAACATGGTTTCTAAACTGGGTGCTGGCTGAATTTGCGGACTATTGTCTCCAAAATAGCAAAAAATACTGCTAGAGAAAATGTGTAGTATAAGAAATACAATACAAACAAGTTAGTGGTACAAGAAGTTTTAACATAAGATAAGATTTGAGGGCTTTGACACTGTTGGCTTAAAGATTTTCATCCTGGATTTCAGAAAACGTTAGGTGTTCTTGGCATAGACGGCAGATTTGATCTTCAGCCTCCTCGAGCTTGTATAGATCGAATTTCAGGGCTATATGACCTTTCAAAAATATGGAAGAATATATTTATTTTTTTGAATAGACTAAAGGAATAACTTTTTCGTCAAATGTTGCATAGAACAAGCAGTTTGGATTTAGGAAAAACCTGTCCACTGAGTTTCAACCAATCACGGTGATGATCAGATAAGAAATTAGATGCGACAAAGCAGCTATTAAAGTCCATATACAACTAACAGAAATGGGAGTTGATATGAGGTTGGGGGTGTCATAACTGTGTGCTACATTTTCTTTCCACTCTCCGAGACGTAAAGGAAAAAACTGTCAAAATTCCTTAAGAAAATTAAGTCAAAATCGTTGCAAAAAAAATGGGTCAGCTAAATCCAAAGAAGTGGAGTTTCAGATCTTTAGATTCAGGTTTGTGGTAAGTTTTTGTTGTTGTTTGGGAATTTCAAGAATGAAATTAATACACCTCTTCTTGCTCTGAGCTTACACTGAACGAATGTTTCAACAATCTCCATAGACAAATTTAGACTTTAGACAATATATTCTTGAAGGAAAGCCAGTATTAGCAAAACTAGAATAATGATATTTTTAACACAGAGAATATTTTTAGTTGGAAAAACAAAACATCTGTTTCAATTCACAATTTAACAGCAATTTTTTAACTTCGTAACTGTTTGCTAAATCTTCTTTCCACCCCACAAGATGTAAAGGAAAAAACTGTCAAAATTCCGTAAGAAGATTACGTGAACATCTTTGCGAAAATAATTGGGTTAGCTAAATCCAAAGAGGTTGACTTTCTAAATTGAATTCCGAGTGAATTGGTCGACTATTGTCTCCAAAATAACAAAAAATACTACTAGAGAAAATGTGTGGTATAAGAAATACAATACAAACAAGTTGGTGGTACAAGAAGTTTTAACACAAGATACGATTTCAGGGCTTTGGCACTGTTGACTTAATCTAGGACTTTCATCCTGGTTTTCAGAGGGCGTTAGATGTTCTTCGCATAGACAGCAGATTTGATCTTTGGCTTCCTCAAGCTTGTATAGGTCATATTTCAAGGCCACATGACCTGTTAAAAATCCTGCCAGTAGTCCGAAGTTGCCTTTGGTGAAAAATAGCTAACTTAGGAAATCTTGATAAAAGTTCCTCCGTCCGCTTTTATCCTGACGTATTCTGCTAGTGGGAAAACTGCTTCTTTTGCAATCTTATCGGCCTTGTTCTCTTCAGTCCTTTGGTTTTGTTTATTCTGACATCCTAGAAATATCCAGGAATGCATTAGGTCTTAAGAAATTTTATACCCATCATCTGAGAGCTTTTGTGTGATCTTCATTTTCAGATTCTTCAATACTTACTACTCCCTACTTCTATTATCTCCTTTTAATCAGTTATCTTCTTCTTGCAATGGCTCTTTTTTTGGCATCTAACTTATATCTCTTTACATTTGTTTTAAAATTTCTTTCTTTTCATTCTTTTCTGTTTACTTCAACATCATTTTCAATAAATTTTGGACATTGTTCCGCGGTTCTTCTTTTTTTTCAGATCATTAAAGCTTGGAAATTTCTTGTTATTCAGAGAAAACCATTTTCGGATGGATTCACAATCTTTTTGCTCTCATTGGGGAAGGCATCAGCCTTCCAAATTGCAAATTTTATATGGAAACTTCTGTCGTATGACTCATTTTTGCCAATGGTATTCTCATAAATGATTTTCTTCTTTTCTTACTAGGATTTTCTGACTTAAGATTGTGAGGAGAAATGAAGTAGTCACCTCGATGTGTCGCTAAATTATAATTGGAGAGGCTACACTCTTACCAAGAGATGCGCAAAACTGATTTCCCATCAGAAAATAGTTTTTCTTGAGTAACAACGAATCGCCAAGTTTCATTTTGGTAACTGTATTCGTCCAAAAGATTTCTAAACTTTTCTAAAGCTATAGAGTTATTTATTTCCAATAATGTATGGCCTTTTGTGCAGTATGTGCGTACTATATTGAAAGCATTCCTTGCGACAATTCAGTAGCCAAATTGTGTTCCTCAGTACTTACTTTACACACATCTCTATCAATAATTATACGTTTCAAATGTAAATATTTCAATTAAATACAAAAATTAAGCAATTCGAATTTTTGTCTAGTACATAGTAGTTCTATAGTGGAAAGTAGGTTGATCATTGGTATTCATGGCAGAATTCTGGTGATTTCGCACCAATTCTAATGATTACACCTATACGAAAATCAAAAATTGATTTCCTAAATATTCTCTACTATTATTTCTATACAGAGAAGCCGTCATTCTAGCATACGTGCAATTTTACAATATAACCAATTATAATACATGCATCAAATTGACGTCAAGCCAACAAATGCTTTAGGCATCTTTATCAGCGTCCTTTATTAAAGGCAATATGTATTCACCTTCAATCGTCTAATTTAGAAATCTAATCAGAAGAACTTCCAGTCTGAAATTGTAATTTAGCAGTCTTTCTCTCTTCGTTACGAAATAATATGGCAAATTTATTTAATTTTGTTTCTTAAAGCATCTTGATAGGAAAATTAACATTAATATATTGTCGTTTTGTCTTCGTTTACATTTAAAGCAGATTAAAACTGAGAAAAGTTTAGAGTAAATAATGAAAGAAAATTCTCTATTCTATTAGTAATTATTATGAACAATTATATCAATATTTAAGGATTAGTAAGCCTGTCAGTGCAGCGAAGAAATTTGCAAAATTTGGAGCCAAGACAATCGACTAAATGATCATACATAGAACATATTCATCAATTGTAACATCTTTCTAGCTTCCCAAAATTGTTTCTATTATTAACACCAGGTTGCAAACAAAAATTATTGTCTTAAACTAATTGAAATTATTAAATGAGTATGCTTTCTTATAGTAAACTCATCCTCTAATTACAGAAATAAATGAACTTTATTGTTGTAATATTTTATCTACATATTTTCAATATAAGTTTGCTGTTTTGTATTTACAAAGACTGTCCTAGAATTAAAAAAAAACCGGCTGATTTCTAGTACATAATACTATACCTATACATTACATACGTACATACATAAATATGGTACTATCTACCTTCCGTGGAAGATTGACCTTAAGAAAGTTCAAAAAATAAATAACTATAAATAAGAGTAGTACGAGTTAAAAAGTTAAGTTATTCCTTCTGTGGCTGTGCTAATTGCAGCGGTCGGTTGCCTCTGCAGTTGAGTTAAAATATTTAGCGAAATGGTGGAACTTAGTCTGAAGACAGAAATTGACTTAATTGCTTTAATTCCTTTAGTAGTTGAAGATATTTATAAAGGGTTGATGTCACGTGCAGTTAGGGCATTGCACTGACTGTCCACTGAGATCCCATGCCAGAGAGGTGGGTCATCTCTGGCGGGGCTCTCCGCACTCTTCAGTCTACCGCAGAATGAAATGGTTGGGAAATATAGCTTCGAAGCTAAGAAACAAGGGAGGAGGGAACAATCAGGAGGAATCAAATACTGCAAGCCAATGGAAACTTACCCTATCGTCTTCCAGGCAGAAATCAATGCTATTGGAAGATGTCCTCAATTGAATCTTGACAGGAACTATCGGAAGCAAAGCATTGGAATTTTCGCCGACAGTCAAGCAGCCACAATGGCGCTGGGTTCTAACACCATCACATCGAAATTAGCCTGGGAATGATTAGAGAAATTAAACAATCTACGCAGAGAGAGAACAGGGTTGCACTAAGCTGGGTACCATGACACACTGAAATCAGTGGCAACGAGAAAGCTAATTTATTAGCAAAGAAGGCCGCTGCAACATCGTTTCTAGGACCGGAACTGTCTGAAGGAGAATTCAAGGACAGGGAGCAGAAGCTCATAGCAACCCCTGGTCTGAGACATTCCAAGGTATTCCTTGCAAACTTCAATAAGAAAAGAACATGGACTTTGCCAGAACTAAGTAGGAATAAACTACGTGTACTTGTGGGCTTTCTCATAAGGCACTGCCACCTTGGAAAACACCTGATATCCAAATGAATGGCTACTGCAGCAATTTCTGCCACACATCCCCCTCAACTCAATTCTAATTCTAATTCTACATGCATATCTAAAACAATCTAAACATTCTGACAAGTCTGTGAGTAACCACATCTTGCATAAAATAATTACTTCTTAAGTTGTTGAATCTTTTAAAAATAAAACTGGCCCAATTGTGAATTGCGAATTAGATCTGTAAAATCTTCATAAATTAGCTGGTGGGGGATGAACCTATAAAAGTTACATTGCATTACTGGGTATACAGTACCTATAGAGCCATAAATACTCGGCAATTTATGCTTAAATTCCTATTAAAATCAAATTTACACAGGTGACAATTTTATGGATGTATGCAACAATTTTCAAATTGTTGCAAATCTTGACTATAACTACAGATAATGGATAAAATTTGCTCAAAGGTGTGAAAATTATTGCTTCTGGGGATGGAGAATACGATGTTATTGAAAATAAATCAGATGATAGGTTTGTAGAATCTGATGAAATTATTATAGAAGATGAGCAAACTTATGACATGAAAGAAGATTTGATGGGAGGTGAACTTGAATGTGGGAGACTACAATGACAATAATTGTGTCTATTTCAATTTCTAGTTTTGTTACAATAAAGGACTGGAACAAAAAAAGAACGGTTGGACCAAAATTTTTAATTTTCACTAACAGAGAAAATGAAAAATGAAGACGGCATTTATAGTCAGCATTTTATGTGCAATATTTTCTTTATTTCACTGGATTTTACTGCAATCACTTCTGGTCATTAGTTTCTAAATAAATAAGCGAGAAAATATATGTATATATAAAATATATGGGTCACAATAACTACGTTACTCATCAGTGAGTTCTAAGCTACCAAGAGATAGAAGGGAACGTGTTATGGTCTGCAAAAGAGCCACCTAAAAGAAGTAATCACTTTTGTCAGTATCGTCCAATACGACAATGATGGAATCATTGGTAACAGCTTAATTAAAATGACACAAAATGGTGTTCATATGGAGGTTCATAAGGTCGATAATATTTGGTAAAAGCCTTTGTTGGTTTTATAGGGAGCTTTAACTGGGCGAATGATCGAGACATGGAAGTTAAGGAAGTGCAATAGTGGTAACTTCATCAAAGTTTTTGTAAAATTAGTATTGTCAATCAATAGCTCTTTCCTAAGTTGTCAAGCTTCCATCAAAAGTAGAGTACATTTAACAACAAATCCGCTAAATCTACTATTATTGTACTTATTGAACATAATTTTAAACAAATCTTAATCTTATCTTGTACTATTGGTGGGCTGTTTAGGTACGTAAAACACATCAATTGGTACGTGCGTGAGTAACTGGTTTGAAATGCTCATAAATAGTGAAGACAGCTTGTTTCTCAGCTGTGGTGTCATCACGTGTAAGACTTCCTGTCCATTCTCTCTTAAGAATAAATTCATGGCTTCCACTAAAATAATTAGTTTTAAAACTTCTACATATTTATTAAGATAATCATACCTAGAATCCTACTGTTTCGATAAACATTCTTCACTCCCATGTTTATAGTTTGGACCTTCATATCGAAATTAAGCGAATCTACGTTAAGATACTTCTTTCCCTCTTTAACGTTCGTACTAGTTTTTCCTTTCACCATTGCAGTTACAGATCCTGAAAAATACAAGTAGGCAATCAACAAATTAATAAAATCATAATATATAATAATCAAACCAAAGCGGCCGTGAAATGATCCTCTCCCACTAGCAGGTAATATTATTAGGATTCCACTGCTGGAATATTTAGAGTTTATCCTCAATTCCGGCATGTATATCTCAGCTTCGAAAGGTTTACCGTTCTCGCTCATCCTGTTTAATACAAATTTTTATCGATGCAAAGATAATCTGAACGTTTTAAGTTAACTTACTTTAGTTTATTTACGGTGAAATTACTCGCTCCAAATATATCGATGTCGCTCAAGGTTACTTTATATCCGTTTGGTCCTGTCGTTAGAGATAAGGATAATTCCTCCATTCGAAATGGTTCCACAGATGGTAATTCGATTTCTGGTATGCCAGCAGCTAAGTACGGCGAGAGATGATGTACAGCATCGATTAGGCATTTTACTATGTAAGGATCTCCTTCTTTGCATTGTTTTATGTATGGCGCTAAAAAATAGTTTTAGTTAAATATGTATGTAGTTTGCTCAGATTTATTATCGTTTACAGCCCAAACAGACTCTTCTAAAAGTTCAGTTTGAACTCAAAGAGTAATGGTTGGAAAAAAAAATGATGGATAAGGGGGTTCAAGAAAAATTTTATTTGGAAGAACTTAGGAGCTTGGGGCACGCTTGCCAAAAACGCTAAAATGGGAGAAATTATCAACTATCAACAACATTTATTTATATACAAATGACATATCCTAGAATCTCGAGAATACTAGGAATCACATGCAGGAAAGTCAGTTTCTTCCACGAAAATATCATCTTGGATGGACAGAGGTTATCGTGAAGCTTCTGTATTTTGCATTTTTTAGATTTAGACACCATACTTTCCTATCGCACCACCTTTTGCTGCTCATGTTCACTTTTTTTGGGAGCCTTTGACTCTAGTTTCCTTGGTGTGCAGGAACAGTTCCTGTACTCCTACTAGGATTAATTTTATGATATACATAAATGGTGTTTTCCAAGCTTGTACTGACGTAGAACACCCTCATCCTGTCCATCGCTGGAGAATCGCAAATTAATAGATTCAGTATCTCAGAACATTCTATTCTTGATTTTTGAACAGTGCAGAAATCCATCGAGATTTTTCATTTTCAATCCCTGAACGTTAATGCAATAATCCATGTTATTATCAATTAGATAAATTCTACAAATTGAAGATATAGATTTTTTGGGCTTTTCCCAAACAGTTAGTTTTGGTCACTTCCTCATTTTTATTTGAAAACTTTCAAACACACTTTTGTTTTGGAACTGTTTTAGAAAATAAGTGGAATGCCATAAGGATGATGGAAAATGCTGCAAATACCAATAAGGCCTCCCTTATTGATGGTGGTGGTAGATCTACTTAAATTTAACTTAAACATATTTGAGGACTAATCTGCAAATTACTTTCTAACAACGAGCACGACTGGGTTTTTATTCGTAAAATTTGCTTGGCTTTAAGTTACAAATTCAGGCACAAACTTTCTATCAAATTTCCAGCACTGAACGAGTATTCTAAAATATTGCTTGGTCGCAGAACCTATTCGCCAGATATTGTGGGAAACTGGATCTTGAGACGTATTCTGGAGACAAACTATCAATTCATTGTCATGATTGCACAATTCCACTGAAACTTCCACAACTTAAGATGGGAATCCTCGTGGCTAGAAGAGTCTCAGCTAGGACTACGCCAGAGACTTTTTATATGTAGTAGTGTAACCTATTATATAACAAAAATATGTTTGGAACTGCAATTGATGCAGCTCTTTTTCATTGTCTCACCAGGTTTCAACTTATTGAAAAGTAAGTGATATGGCAATTCCTCGTACTCCTAAGTTTTATAAACATTCTTAGTTGGTTCTATTTAGTGGCAATTGGTTAGTGATTGATGTTTCACAAGTGCTAGAGTATGTCGATCTCCAGAGGATTCCATCTTTGTGTGGGGAACTCTCCTCATCCTGGTACTGGTGGGTGGTTCGTCAAACCATACCTGTTCATCCTGAATCATTCTATACAATGAATGATTTTGTGAACTAACGTTTATAGACGCTCAAGTCGATTTTGATCAAGCCCAACAACGTTAACACTTTATAGATGACAGTCAGATAAAGACATCTCATATAGTTCAAATAAAATTGTGGGTTTGCTGTATACAACTGTTGCAAGAATCTTTGACGAAGTATACTTGGCCAGCAGTGGCTTTAGATGATAATACTAATAATAATAGGTATCCTTCAGTTACTATAGTAACGACAATAATTTACACACTTTAGTCCAATATTTTCTATACCTATACCTACAGTAGTGTGCATAAGTTGTCGATCACTCACATATTACGCAAATACAAGTTTGTTGCAACTCTATTTGGAGGAAATGGTTACAATAAAATCATTTCTATACTCTAGAACATTGAAAATAACGGGATTGGTACCACCTGTTGTTTGTTCAGAAATTACCGCTGAACTATTTTTAATTAAACAAAAAAATCGTTAAATTAACGGTCACAATCATTTACCGACATTTGGGTGAACTGTTGACGGGTTTCGCCCCAGCAGGCGCCGGTTAATTTTCGTCGAATCCCCGTATTTTGCATTTATTATTTTTGACAATTCTTTTAGTATATTTATCATTGTATTGCTGTTATAACTTAAAAAAGCAATTATCACTGAACTATTTTTAATTAAACCAAAAAATCGTTAAATTAACGATAATAATAGTTTACCGAGGCTGGGATTATCTGTTGACGGGTTTCGCTCCAACAAGCGCCGGTTAATTTTTGCCGAATCCCCGTATTTTACATTTACTATTTTTGACCATTTCTTTTAGTATATTTATCATTGTATTGCAGTTATAACTTAAAGAGGCAATTATCACTGAATTATTTTTAATTAAATCAAAAAATCGTTAAATTAACGGTCACAATCGTTTATCGAAACTTGGATTGTCTATTTTTCGCCCCAATAGGCGCCGGTTAATTTTCGCCGAATCCCCGTATTTTGCATTTACTATTTTTGACAATTTTCTTTAGTGCATCGATCATTATATTACAGATATAACATAACACAACAACTTTTCAACAAAATAGCCTAAATATATGTTGCACAACTAATAACACAATAAAAAATCTTTTAATCCATCCCAAAGTTAAAGTAAAAATGAAACCAAATTCCGGTATTTACAAAATTGTATGTACAAATTGTGGTCAAGTTTCTGTTGGTCAAACTAAACCAGATATAAAGAATATGTAGCCCTTTTTCCGTTTAGAAGAGTTGAATCTTCCATAAGTAGCACAACATTTTATTAGGAACGGACACCGTACCAAGTAATTAGTAATCCGGTAACTCAAATCCCCACAAATTTTAATTAATTCGGGACAGGTGTTTCGATGACGCATAGGTCGTCATTCTCAACCGTTTAGCGAATGAGTAAAAATTTACAAAACTAACACAACAGGATAAACGGAAAAAATTTAAGGCGCGTAAACGGTACACAGGTGATCGATAACTTATGCACACTAATGTACATTGATGTCCAAACGTATATTCACAGTAAAACCAGTGAATTGCTTGGGATAAAGTTCCTTAAACTTGCTCAATTCTGATCGTTCAGCTTTTAAATAATTGCGCCAGTTGAATCGTTTCTGATTTTATGTGGGACAGGTTTAATTACTTGCCTTGACATCAACAGAATGGATTTGTTTAAATAAAAAATACATAGATGACGTCGTGTTATAAAAAAAACTCTCGCCAATGTATTTGATTCTATGCGAGAGATATTAAAGTTTGTTGCACCAGAAATTTTAAACGCTCTTACTTTCTCGATACACTGAAATTAACTGCTGGTATGTGCTTTACACATACATAATATTATGTACACAGACATTATGTGAGCATATATCCATACAACGTCTAGAATTGCAAAACGATGTGGATTCGTTTACTTTGGTATTAATAACTTTACAAAAACGTTAGAGAAAGCTAACTACCCAACTAAAGTCATATATTAATATTATCACGACTACCAGTGGGAATTGTCGAGTTGAATTATTTTCTAATAATAATTAATAATCCTTCTGATTAAGAATCAAACTTCCTGTTCGTTTATCGCAATTAACCAAGCTACACAGAGTCCGTGACAGTGAAATTTCTACACAGTAGTGAATTCGTGCTGACATTCACAAATAAATAGGAAACTCGTTTATTCTAGAATACAGTTTGCGGTGAAAATAGTATCAAGACTTTTTTTTAATATATTAAAAACAAGGACGTAAATAAGATTTCAAAATACTAGAACGTTACGGAGTTATTTGTAATTTTCGCCAATATATTCCATTTTAGCTCGTTCCATATCTTAATTACAACGTTATAACACAGCTTCAATGTATCCAGCGACCTTATTTCGAGTTTAAAAGAATTCGACATCACGTAATCCATGTTGGATAACCGGTGGATTTCGCTAGAAGAGCGCAGAACAACGAACTATTAAATAAGTACTAATAGTAAAAGTGCTGGAAGAGGTAGAATAACTTCAGTGTTTTCCACATTTAACCTAAATACGTACTTAATTCTATCGGTTACATAAAAATGATTGTGTGTAAGAAATTATCAGACTTCATTATAGGTATATATATTTTTTTACAATCAGCACATACTATATTATGAATAAAAATGCAGTATTATGAAATAAACAGTTGCCTCAGTTGTAAAAATTGTATACCATCAACTGATTTCAGTGGTTAACTTGAAAATTTTGCTGAAGCTCCCTCTCTTTCATCACTGGAATCCAACTAATGTGCTCTATTACGGTAGATCCACAGACGTATTCTGGGAACAAACCATTAATTCATCGCCATGATTGCACAATTCCACTGAAACTTCCACAACTTAAGATCGAGATCCTCGAGATCTCATGGCTAGAAGATTCACAGCTAAGACTACGCTAGAGACTTTGAAATCTAATTAGTGTAACCTATGATATAGCAGAAGATATGTTTGGAACTGCAATTGATGCAGCTTTCTCCCATTGTATAATCAGGTTTCAACTTCTTGAAAAGTAGCTGATATAGCAAATCCTCCTAGTCCTAAGTCTTATAAACATTCTTAGTTGGTTCTATTTAGTGGCAATTGGTTACTGATTGATGTTCCTCAAGTGCCAGAGTATTTCAATCTTGAGAGGATTCCATCTTTGTGTGGGAAACTTTCATCATCCTGGTGCTGGTGAGGGGGGAGGTGGAGAGTGGGGGAGGGGGGTTTATGAAACCATACTTTTTCATCCTGAATCATTCTCTACAATGCATGATTTTGTGAACTGACGTTTATAGACGCTTAAGTCGGTTTTGATCAAGTCCAACAACGTTATTACTTTATAGATGGCAATGAGATAAAGTCATCTCATTCCCCAGCTTGAGAAACTATTAATAATAATAATAATAATAATAATAATAATAATAATAATAATAATAATAATAATAATAATCTTTAGAAGAAGATGTCTACATCCTAAAAATGCATAACAAATGCTCTATGTTACTTAGGCTGGTATTACAAAACCTTGTCTCCACTAGCGGCAAAATAGAAACTAATTTAATTAAAAAGAATTTCCCCGGTGAGGATACCTGGATATGCTGGAATATTTGATATATAAGACTGCAGCAGAGGCATTAGCAGAAGAGGGAACTAATGAAATTAAAATACAAAGCACGACTTATGCCTCAAAATTCAACCAACGAGGATTTCCTGTAGGTGGTGGTGGAAGGCTTGCAGCGTTCACCAAAACTTCTGCATAGTAGTTTGTGGACTATTTTCAAAGGCTAAGAAGAAAAGGTTTACATCAACATGATCTAGAATATAACTTGGCTTTGACATTCAAATTCACACACAAACTTTCTATGAAAATGATACTGTTAGAAGACTTACAATATTTGCCAAAACTTCCAACTAGGAACTTGCAGATTATCTTCGAATGATCAACAAATATGACTTTACATTAATTAATACTATTAAAAATATTCGCCTGCCTTTGAATTGTAATTTACAAGCATGCAGGTTTCCTTTCCAAAATCCAGAATCTCTATAGCAATTACGTTAAGTTACGATAAAGATAGATTTATTGTTTATGGATTCTTTGATTTTTTACAAAGATATAACACTAGAAGACAAAAAGTCAATGTCAGTGACGAACCTATCCAAATCTTCAATTGTGATAAACTAGACTGAAATAATCTAGGGAGCTTAGACTGGAACTGTCGATTCTTGATGAATCTTCTCGAAAATGTTATCCACTAAACACTGCCTCAGTACACACTAAATTCTGTAGTTAAGTAAGTTTAGGATACTACTACTATTGAAGATAGCAGTTTAGTTGCCAAAATACTTATCTAGTGCTTATAGTATTACTGTGGGGGTTGGCAAACATTTTCGAGAAGATTTAAGAAAGCCCACCTACACTTTTTCAGTTATATGTTTATAAATTGGTTTACAAAACATTCCTGACACAAGACCAATATTATTAATTTATGATGAAGATACTGCAGCCAATGTGATAGTAGATTTGATTATTGATTTATTAAAATTATGGCATCAGGTGAAAAAGATGCAAATTTCCAGACATAAGAAAATATACATATTTAGGTAATGGAATTTTTTATGTCACAATCGGAAAGAAATTTATCCTTGGGTCAAAAATTTGCTAAGACATTGTATTTCTGTGCAGGATAGTTTTACTAACGAGAACGATGAAGCATTTGAGTTTTGGAAAAATCTTGTTAAATATAAATCTGTTACAATTTCCACAACATTGTATTTCAATATTTCAAGTTTTTTTTGTGGATTTCCACTAAAGTGATTGCAAATATGACTGGATTATGAACATGAATGAATGTGAATGTGAAGGGAGAATAGGGGGTGGGGGAGGTTCAGTATCACATCTCTATAAGCAATATCTCATAAACTATGATTAAAAATCCTCGAAAGATTTTTTAGTTAATCTTGAAGTTTTGTAATAAGAAGACAAAGCTGGAAAACTATCCATAGATTCTGCATTTTATATATGCATGCAACGAATCTTAGAAATGATTTAGGTGGAATGGCATTGATCTTCTTTGGCTCTAGAATCATCCTCGCTAAATGCTGCTTCCTTTACTTCTCGCTATTGGACTTATATCAGTTTATTGTCTCGCCAATTTGCTATTCTTCAGCAGTAAACTGTAGCTCCTCTTAATTCTTTTACTCGAACATTCTACTACAAAATTTCTGACATATAATTTTGTGTCATCGGTAGTGATAACACTAGTGTGAAGTTAATGTTTATGAACTTCACACCTACTTTCTTATCAGTCTTGGACTCATCTGTCTACCAGATAACTGATCCATTCTCATATTCGAACTTTATTCCTTAGGGTTTGGAAATAGCAGTCCAAATGGTGATCCATTACTCAGGTGGACAGACATTTTGTCTGTAGGTGTCTGTAATGGTTCTACATCTTTTTTTAAATACCTATACATTCAAGTCATCTTCTTCTACACTGATACTTGCGGGCTACAGAATTTTGTTTGTTTCGAGATCCAACGTATAATAATAAAAAAATATATAAGAAGCTGCCTAGAGAAAACTAAGAGTGGTAAACTTTTCTCGCTTATAGTAAATGAGTTTATAGGATGCTAACAGTAAACAATATGGAATACGAATCTGGAAATTTTGTATTAACATTGAACAAAGAATTTTCTTGGTGATTTTTAAATATCAGCAAAGATTTGAAGAATAAAGTAAGCAATATAAAATACATATTATTCCTAAACCTATTACTACTTTCAATACCTTTCACCCCCATGTATGTATAGATATAACATATACATACGTATATCTGAAATACCTTAATTATATCACTACAACTTATTTATACGCATAATAAATCATAAAATAAATAAAAATTATAAATGTATTGCATAACAACACTTACGTACGACTTCCTTAGTTTCCTCGCCTACAATTTTAAGGAACAGAGCGCTAACCGCGAGCAAAACGAGCATTTTTATTATCACTTCAAACTATCACACTAGCGGAGACACCGGTCTACTTAATTGGATGGTATATATATGATCTTTTCATAAATATAATATAGCAGTCTTGGCCGATGTTGGCTATTTGATGTATAGATGACAAATGAAACATTCTTCCAAGTGTCTGCATTCAACTTTCTCTCTCTTTTAATGCATGTGTATGTACAAACTCTCTTAAGAAGCACGCAATGCTTTATCTTCAACACAATGATAATATGATTGCGTATTTTCGCAGTAATGTAATGAGAAGGTAAGAGTATTTGCTGCGACAAACGACATAAATTAAGCATTGCGGAAATAATGATGTCGGTGTTTGAGGACTATAGGAACGTAATTCATTGCTTCATTGATATTGTTTGGAAATGAATGAAGATACTCTTGTATGGGCCTCTTAGATTCTCTTAAATTAATTACTTGAAGCAAAACCATAAAATCGCCTTTTCCTTCAACCACATACTTAGTCCCTTTAGCTTAGCACCTCGTTCCAAGCAACATGAACTTCATTGATTAACTTCGCCAAAGTTTGTGGAGGATGGTGCAAGGTGGACAGTTTCCTCCTCATGATATCCCACACATGTCCGATGGAGTTTAAATCCGGGGAACGGGGGGCCACGGCAAAATAACCCCTGTGTCTTAGAGAAAATCTAACGTTTAACGAGCAATATGAGGACGTACATTGTCTTGCTGAAAAAATGATGTATGGACGGCCATCTAGATAAGGTAGTAAAATGTTTTCTAGGACATCATCAACATGACGCGCTGCTGTCTTACTGCTTTAAATCAACAGAAGTGATGATCAGCTATCATAAGCACTAGCCTCCCAAGCTATTACTCCAACAGTTCTGTGTACATGCTTCTCAACAGCAAACCCAATATCACGTCGCTCTCCACGCCGGCGTCGTACCCTTCTACGGCCATCGCGCATACCTATACAGAACCGCGATTCATCACTGAAGACGACATTCTGCCATTTTGCTCCCAAATGCTGCCGTTCTCTGCACCAGTTCAAGCATTGACGACAGTAGTCTGCAATCAAAGGAAGCATTAGTGGTGGACGGTATGAAGAAAGTCCAAATTCTCAAATACGGCAAGATTAGTGTACGCATAGTAACAAGTCTACCTTTTTCTCCAACCACGTTAGGCAACAATTCTACTTCGTCAAAGTCACTAACACGGTGATAATTTTGACTTCTTCGAACTCTAGGCATTTGGTTACGTTTAACACTTGTAGACGGACACGTAATACCTAAAGTGGTCGTTAGTAGTCATTTGGTGCAAAAAAATCAAGTTGTACAAATTACTCCTTCTGAGTGTACTTAGCACTTCTAATGTCACTGAGTATACAGGCTGATTCAAATTAAGTGCGCACCATTGCTATCTCCCTTATTATTGATTCTAGAAAGTAGGTTAAATTAACAAAGTATTAGTGTTTTTATCCCTGATTAATATGCAGTTCACGAAAAAACAATTGAATAACGCATTTTCGAAAAATTTCAAAGTTTACATTTTTTTTTAAATGGAACACCCGGTATATTTTTAAAAATTCTGAATGCCAACTTTATTTGTAATATAAAAGATTTAATACACTATTGTCGTAAAACGAATAACAAGGTAGTTGTGGTGGATTTTAGTCGATGTCAATGGTACACTTTTATCCTGTAAGTAGGCTTCTTTCACTTGAAACAGAACAAAATAGTATACCCGTTTTTTTGATTTGTGTTGTGTTCATTAGTTTTCTATTTATTTTCCGGAACAGTTTGGGTTTTCTTTCGGTGCTTATTGATTGACAATATTTCACTATGGTATTTTCTCATTTGGAGAAATGCGATATGTGGGAAGCATACATTGTATGTCGTAAAAATTCAATAAGGACTAGCGAATATTATGCTGAACACTAATCAATACGACAGTAGCCAGATCGACGTTACTTTCGAAAACTTTACAATCAGTAGACTAGACTGACCTATCATCGTCAACGAAGAAGTAGAAAGTACAGTGTTAGCATATTTTGCACCTTATTGCGAATTTTCCATTAAAGATGCTATTAAAGAATTGGGATTAAGTTACTCATCAGTTCAAAGAATTTTGAGAAAGTATAAGTATATTCTCTATAAATTCAGAATCTGTCAAACATTACAGCCAGGAGATTAGCTACTGTCGATGGTAAATTAATTTTTGTGATGACAATTTGAATGGAGCACAGTGTATTCTATGGAGTGCTGAAACAAATTTTTAAAGTATTTTAGAGGCATGTTTAATAAGAAAAATAATCACTACTGGTCCAAGAAGATTTATTAATAGTACGTTCACATGCTACACAAGTTAGTTTTAACGTTTGGAGGGGGTTAATTGGTTGGGTAGGCGTTGGTCCAGTGTTCTACAATGGTACATCGACCGAAACAGATATCTGGAATTTATTCGTAATGTTCCAGATGATTTCCTGATAACGCCGATTACCTAATGCGCCAAAATTTATACTTTCAGCAAGACAGTGCTCCTGTACACAACTATCATCTAGTGCACCTAGTGCTAGTCTTTACCAAAAAGTGGAGTGGTACAAATGGTTCAATTCAATGGCCAGCACGCTTCCCCGACCTGTCACTTTTAGAATTTTTTCTTTGGAAACAATAGGTAATACGCAACATGCTCAAATTGCAATACAAGGCAGTTTTTCACTAATTGGATGGACGGACAATCTCAAGAGCCACCTAGAGTGTACTGAAGCGAGCAGGAAAATGTATTGAGCAGGAAGGTGACACTTTTCAGTATTATTTATAAATTATACACGTCTTGTGTTTTGTTTAATTTAAATTTTAAGCTCTAATATGTTAAAATAAACATTAAACACAACATTGTATCTGTTTTGTCAAACATTTATAACGAAATGAAAACTGCTATAAGTACTTTATTAGTCGTTTTAGGACAATGGTGTATGGAAACTTTTATATTACAAATTAAGTTGGCATTCAGAATTTTTAAAAATATAGAGAATGTTCCATTTAAAAAAATTGTAAATTTTGAAATTTCTCGAAAATGCGTTATTCAATTGTTTTTTCGTGAACTGCATGTTAATCAAGGTTAAAAACATTAATACTTTGCTAACTTAACCTACTTTCTAGAATTAATAATAACGGAGATAGCAATGGTGCGCACTTGATTTGAATCAGCCTGTATGCTGTTATACTTTGTTGTATTGAAAACGTCGAACAATATCGCAATATAGGAACCATAGCATATTGGCGTATGTATTTAATCACCTACAGCTGTAAGATCACTAAAATTAGATTAAACATCCTCTAAACGCAAGACATCAATATCACTGTACGCAAATGCGATTAAAATTCGGCCGCTTTCAGATTCAGTTTCACTGTGTGATAGATATTATCATCAAGAAAACTATAAAAAGTCTAAGAATCTTCGGTTGCTTTAAAGATGCCGAGAAACCGCAGCATAGCACAGGCATTGGAACCTGGTGAGATGTAGAACCACATAGTGAAGCCATAAGGCTGGAGTCCAGACTTAGACAGGAGATACCGTGAATGTAAATAGGGCCTGCGACAATAATAAAGTGTGGAGCCTTCTTTCCAGAGCAAGAACTGACAGTGGTTGCTTGAATCATATGGGACAAGTAAACTCTCACTCATTCTTACAAACACGTAACAACTTGGAGTCAAAATATTATCCCAAAGCAAGGAGCTTGTGGTAGCCAATCCTATTCAGTTAAAATGGGCAGTGCGGTAATCAAGGGAGTTATGCCGATTCGTTATAATATTGTAATTCGTCAATTTGGCGGTTTGTGCTCGTTATAATACTCTTCGCAACTGCGGCAACCATAGTAGCAGCAAATGCACCGTTGCTTCTAATTCATTTACAGTAGGCAACATTACATACGCTTGTGCCAAGAATACACCTTCACCTGCTAGCGGAAAGATGTGATTTCGATAAAATATTTAATGTTTAATGTTGTTGTTTTATAAAAACGAAATAATTTTTATTGCTCTTGGAGTTTATAATTACAAAAATAAGCCCAAAATTATGAAACTAAAAACTTAAACGTAAATTATGTAGCAGTTGCCTACAGAAATGTTATTTGTTATGAATCTGTTGGAAAGCATCGTCTCTGGAGCTTGGATTGGAACTGTGGCAAATTGATGAATCTTCTCGAAAATGTTCTAATAGTAGAACTACACAACTGTTACAGAGGGCCCTCCTCTGAGTGGTACGAGCTTTTAGTAAGCGCGTTCTTTATATACCGTTAACGCGAGTCTCCGTACAAATAAGCGTTAGTAGCGCAGTGGACTGGATGTACGCCGACGACCCTGCTGACTCACGTCCGATTCCTGCCAGTAATTTTTTTTCAATGTTATTATGCGCATTATTAACAATTATATTTAATGCAAATTATTCATAAATAAAGTTTTGTTTTGTTCTGCTTTTCGTGTTAATGATTAAATACGCGTAATTTGCGTCAGAATTATTAGTAGAGGAAGGAAAACCTTTTTGAATGTTAACGAAATGTGCTTCTCCGTTAATCATGGTACCATGCACTTGCAAAACTTTCTCGTTTATAAAATGGACCTGGTGCTCCTCGACTTTATCGTGTGCTGGCGTATCATGATACATAATTGTTAATATTGTGTATAATAAGAAAAAAAAACCACTGGTAGAAATCGGACGCGAGCCAGCAGGGTGGTAGGCGTAGATCCAGTCCACTGCGCTACGTGCGCTTACATGTACGCATACTAAGATTAGCGGTATTCGCAGTTAAATCATGTACCATTTCAAAATTTACTGCTTTTACAACCGCCAGAACCTAACAATTAGAGAATTATACTCCTTGAATGTAAAATTAAAGTATGAAATAGATATTACCATGTTGATTTCTAGTAATACTTTAAATTTATTATGTAATGAAAATCGTAAGATAAAGTTCTGTAAAAATATACGTACGCGATACAATACGAAGTAACATTATAATTGAGTAAATATTGGTAATTTCTCTTCTCCGCAATGCCCTCGTTGTATCTTAAAAGATGTAAAAGTGATAAATTTTATGTAATATAGCGTATGTTGCCGCAGAGCGGGGAGACAATTAACTAAATGGGATGAAAACAAGTTTTTAAATTAGTCAGTTTGTCCTCAAGCCCCAAAACGTTTAAAAGGCAAAATATGAGATAGTGAGATTTATGGGTATCAAACATGGAAACTTTTAACAATTATTTATTACCTATGATCACAATGCTGAGTCTACTGGTAAAAGCACAACCGCAAATATCGTTCGGTAAGTGACATTCTCTTACTTATTTGTGATATACCTAACTACTTAGGTACATACATACATGTTTAACGTTTTGTTGGTTACATCTTGTTTGTAGAAGGTGTACTATTTATCGCTATTACTACAATTTTACTATTTATACTACTACTATACTATTTACTACTTTTGCTTCAAAGGGTCTTTTATATCCAACATCTCTAGTGTTCTATAGGTTTCAGGCATTTTTCCAGAATATGTTAAAGTTTCGTTTAAGAATTTTTGTACGTTTTTTTAAAGTTCGTATTACAATTATTTATTGCGATGTATGATCATGTTTTGCCGGAGAATTCTATGTTTTGGTTTTATTTTTCTTTGTTGCTCTATTATACTGTATCTTTTTAGAATAGGTTCTATTTTTATTCTATGGTCCTAGATATGATATTTTCCTTAATTTTTTCTCAAATTATATCTTTGTTGGTTAGTTATATATATTTTTCTGGCATAATCTTGTATTTCAAGCTTAATGCACATAGTCATAGATTCATACCGCCATTTTTAGTAGTCAAAAAATTCCATTTTGGCGAAGTATAGAATACAAGAACCGCGAAGCACAAAGACGAGGTTTGGAGATAGACCAAAGCAAAACGAAGTATATGAAAATTAGCAAGAAAAAGAAGGAAGGAGTGATGCCGCACGTACAAATAGGAAAATACAAATTAGAAGAAGTACAAACCTTCAAATACCTCGGAACAATCATAAGTAATAAAAACGACAGGAGTATAGAGATAGAACAACGAATAAAACACAGTGCATACTACAAATACAAAGAAATTATGAGTAAAAGGATAAGTAATAAAACAAAAATAAGAGTATATATAACAGCTATAAGACCGACAGTACTCTACGCCGCAGAAACTATGAGCGTTACAAAGAAAGACGAAGAAAAATTAAAAGTGTTTGAAAGAAAAATAGTCAGAAAAATATACGGATTAAAGAAGATAAACGAAGAGCAATACAGAGGACTGACGAATCAAGGGATAACAAACATACCTACTAGACGGAGAAGATATAGTAAGGGAATTGAAATCAAAAAGAATACGATGGTTCGGGCATGTAAATAGAAAAAAAGACGAAGCGATTATAAAGAAAATAACGAAATGGAAGCCGCAAGAGGATAGATCGAGAGGACGACCGAAAGCAAGATGGGAGGACCAGGTATTCAACGATTTAAGAGAATTGGGGATAACTGACCGGAAACAGAAAATAAGGGATAGGGTAGGATGGAGGAAAATAGTAGATGGAATAAAGACCTACAACAACACGTAAAAGCAAGAAGCAGTGAAGCGAAGAGGAATGGCTACCCCCGACACATCTTATGTAAATTGATTTACTCTTCCAATATGTTTGATGGCCCTGTAGATCGAGGAGCTCCCCCCGTATTTAGATATTTCAAACTTCCCTTCATAGAAGGCTTAACACACAATATTATTCAACATTTTAAACCTTTTCCAACTGTACAAATTGCGAAGTATAACATGTTGACCATCGGTAGTATTTTTACAAAAACTAAAGATAAAACACCAATTCTGAACAAAAAAGACGTGGTGTATAGCATTCCTTGTAGGGATTGCCAGGGATGTTATATTGGTCAAACTTCGCAATGCGTAAAAAACAGAATAACCCAACATAAGAGTGATGCTCGCATTGGCAAGCGGTCATGCGCTTTATCTTTGCATTTTCAAAACCACGACCATAACTTTAATTATGAGGATGTTTCCATACTTGAAACAGAGCCGAACTATAAAAAACGATTATTTTTGAAAATGGTACATATCAATAGTTGTAAAAACTCGATTAAATTTAAGAATGATACACATCAATTAAGCAGTATTTATTGTAACATTTTGCATCAATAATTTTACAAACTTTATTTTATGAACGTACCCTGTATGTATAATTTTATTTCAAATTTTAAACAACTTTTTTGTTGTGTATCTCGTCCTTGTGTTAGTTTGTTGCAACTCTTTTATACATTCCTGTTTTGCCCGTTTGGCCAGCTTGATGTATTTTTTAATATTTGTGACTCATTAATTTGTAAGTATTGCAAGTATAATTTTTACATAATTGGTTTGATTACTATTTTAATTTTAATAATAATAATTGCAGCTGTGTCCTCCTGATGATGTTATAAAATATATAACGAAAAATTGAGGTTTCTATGGAAAATTGAGTAGTTTGATTTAACAGACCGAATACCCATTAAAATTTTTTATATTCCCCTACGAAGTCCGGTCGGTACTCCTTTTGCATTATTATATATATCTTGGCGATGTAGAATGATGTGAAACATAATAAATTGATATAGGTAGTATAGCAGAGTTTTGATTGAAGGTCAATGGAAAATTGAGAAAATATATTTTGTAGGTGTATTCCACTATAAAAGATGGAATTTCTTCACAAACCCAGAAAGTATTTTCTTACTAATACCTCCAGAAGACGAATTGACTGAAGAATTCCTAGCTAGAATCAGGCCTGAATTGTTGTGGGTCTCCTTCAAAGACCACGTTGGCTATATAAAACCTACAAAGTTAATTGAGAACATGGATTACCATACTGGCATTGCAAGAGTAGGAAAAAAGGAAGCTTTTGCAGTCGGGAGATTGGACGGGCATGGAAAATCTACAGAAATCCTTCCAAACGTTTCTCGTTTGCAAAAGGAAGGCTACTAATACATTCAAGATTACTAATATAGTGGTACCGCTATATATATGCAATAGTATTTGCAAAAATGTAGTAAATATCGCTTGATCATACTGAAGTGGTGCAAATCAAAGAAGTGGGAGCATACTATGAAAAATTCCGCGAATTTGACTTGACTCTATCTGCATGAATTGAACGAAAACCTATCTGATGTACGCATGGTAAAAGCTGAAGAAATTGTTTAGCGGAGGTGTGCTAAATGCAAGCAAATCTACTAAAACAACGGAACTTAGGCATTATTGCCATCTATGCTGAAAAGAAACCTAAGAGCGCTTTGTTGAGCAATCCTTCCGCAGAAGCCTAAAACACAACAGACTCAATTGAGATCCTTGATTACTTAAAAACTGCTCCTCCTGTAGGAAAACTAATTACTAACAGTGAAATTTGCTGCATCTAGCCAACAGTTACTGAACCTCCAAATGACACAAATATGAAAACGCTTTCCAAATATGTAGCTCTAAAATACCACATAAGTATTCAATTGAGATCATGGCGGACTTCAAGACCCGCCAATACAACAGCGTCTTCACAAGTCTCCAGGTACAATGGCAGTACAGCTCTTCCCGGAAGCAAATTGTAAAGTAATAATACATAGATACAAGAGTTGGTTGCTAGGTTTCCTTGCAGTTTAGGATCTGTAAATCAAGCCAGTCAACATTTAGTTTAAGGTTTGGTAGCAATGGGTGTTAGTCTTAAAGCTTTTCCAAACATTTTCAATAGAACACTTCTATTTTCGTAAATTAGATGTAGATCTCTTTATTAGTTTAATTCCTGAAAGAGTCTTGGTCGACGCTAACAGATGATGCTCCATTGCTTCAGCTTCATAATGGATGATAATTGAGAAATATATTTGGACATATTGTAGCCAAATATCAATAATATCAGTCAAGTGGTAGTAACGCAACTTACAGATGGTTCTCTCAAACAAAATAGACAATGTAATACACGGAGTAATTTCGTAACTTGGTTAATGTGTGCTATTTTAGAAGCAGATAATACATCTGTACTTTCTATTCTCGTGCTACAAACGTCTCAGCACCTTCATTCCCAACAAACAGAAGCAGCGGTACAAATCTGACTTTATAAGATTATTTAACCTTAAACTTGGAAAAGCTACTGCTACTGCATAGTGAAAGTGTAGTAAATATGTGTTATCTAAGAGTAAACGTATACTAGTTGCATTAAAGAATGCAACATATTCTTAAATTGAAAATTTATTTTCACAGAAGCTGCATTTGCAAATTGCCGTAGAAGTTCTCCAGATTTTGACAGCTGCATCAAAAATGCTTTAAACACAGTTCGGCCATATTTTAAAACAGGTACATGTAGAACTATTACAGTTTAACAAGAAGGCACGGAAATTTATACTTTTAGGTGTACCTGATTGGAATCTACCCCCATTCGATCCATTCTTTGCGGAAGAAGTTGTACAACATTTAGGCACCCCTTCCATACATTATGATCTAAAGTTAATTAATGCAACAGAAGCTGGTTGGACCGAATCTATGGTCACTGATTTCAGGTATGTTATTAGCAGAAATCAAACAATATTAAATACTCTTTAACAATCCATAAAATACGGTTAATTTGCAGGACAGATTTGAAAAATAACCTCGTCAAATACACTCAGTATTTTCCTGCTAAATTTTTGAAAGGCATATACGAATTTAATGCAAGCATTTACGGACATAGAATTGCAACAAGTGGGTATTGGAGCTTAGATTTGTACGGATTCGTACAAACTACGATTATAACCAGACAAATGGGGAATGACACAAGTGTGGGTAATGCTCCATTAAAGGTTACAATAAATGTTCATAGAACGAAAAATATGACTCTGCATATTTCGAATTTGCTAGGAGGACTAAAAGAATTAGGTACTGATAATAAATTCTTTCCACAGATTTTCAAGCAACAATTTTAGTTTAATAGATTAATTCTAATTTGCAGAAGTTCTTTTGGATAAGATAATTAATACGGCGTGGCCACCAGGATTTTATCTGCTGAAACCAATAGTAAATGATCTGGTTGGGACCGCATTTACTGGTATCTTCAATAAAGCTTTTGAAAATTTTCAGTTTGATCAACTGATTAATTATTGACCAAAGAAATTTTTTCCATAAATGTAGACTCACAAGTTTTGCCACATAAACTATTATTTTCAAAAAAATATTTTTAATAAATAGAAATTAGTGTTCCACAAACAGTTCCTGTCTTATTGTGTCGACCTGCTGACATCTGAGGTATCTCCATATTGTTAGTATAAACTTCTATGGCTGGTCATACTATAAACAAACTATTATTGCTTACAGCTGTCAAGTAGAGCTGACAGGCAGTGGCCGGGATTCGAGATTAAGCAGTGGAGTACAATCTATTCAGTATTACTTCGCATCTGTCCCGGATTTGTTGGGTACATGGATCTGTTGTATAATATTGATTTATTTTTAACTTAAATCTTGAGTTGCAATCAATTATTAATTTTTTATTGACCGGACATTGTAAGCCCCCACACAGAAAAGAAATCTTCCAGCTGGTTTCATAAATCGAATCTAAAATCAGTTCTTTCTTTAAACGAGTTTTAAGACAATTTTTAAAATTGGATTTGAAACCAGTTTCGCTCCAAAATCGGTTGATGGATTTTTCGAAAACAAATTTGAAGAAATGATGGAATGTATTGGTGGGAATGTGAGCATGAAACCATCACAGAAAACACCCACGTTGCATATTAGCAACAGTCTTGTCACACTCTAGTA
The DNA here is from genome assembly GCA_004785975.1 of Popillia japonica. NCBI lineage: Eukaryota > Metazoa > Arthropoda > Insecta > Coleoptera > Scarabaeidae > Popillia > Popillia japonica. Next base: position 55,814 of record SMLS01067189.1, read on the forward strand.
ATAGGTCTTTCAACAACAGATGACTCGTTCTCCAGCAATGGTCTTGGCAAATTCCTTGTCCTCACTAAAAAGTGGCAGCCTACCTGATAGCAAGCGTGTTTCAAGTTATAGTGGGTGATTTGACTTCCTCCTCAAAGTCTTCTATGTGCTGCACTGCCCAGCAGTTGTGGCACTACAGATTACGTTTTGGTGGAGGAGCTGGTTCGGTTTGTAGACGGCCATGAATCATAATGTTTTCATAGTCAGTGGAGAACCAGTCCTATGTCGTCTAACGAAGTCCTTGAATTCTTAATTGTATCATAAGTAGCATATACTCAGTTACTCGCATATCTGCCATAGACCGAAGATTGTTGATTGTATTAGGCGTGTGGTACTTTTTTCTCGGCATGAAGGCCAGGTAAAGAAGAATTTGGTGTTAACTGAAAAATGCTTTTTCACTATCAAAGCTTCTGTCACGATATACTGGTTGGTTTCCGTTGAGCTGATCGATCGACTAAAGTTTTTGTTTTTTTGGAACTCTAATTTGGTGCACGTTAGATGAGCATCAATGAATTTCATGAAGATTGCGTGGCGCAGTCTTCGATAATTTCAGTTGGTGTTTAATTGCCAGTGACCATTCTAGCAGCAAAAATCTTGGGATCCTAGGTCCATAGAATAAATGTGGCTAAGTCAATTTCTTCCTTAACCAACTTTAGATATTTTGTGCAGTTATTGTTGGCCGTTAAAGCAGGGTAATTTATCCAGATTGTCCATCTCACTCATCTTTCCACATCCCACAATAAAATAATTTTTGAACAGAAATTAAATGTCTCCCATATTTAAATGCTACCACCTTCACCATGATTGCTGTATTACCATGAACGTACATTTTAATTGCAAAAAGTTTTTATCTATGTACCACTGTGTGTAGCGCAACTGCTCAAAGAGGTTCCAATTTCTACTGGAGACAATAAGATAAGATAACATTTGAAGGCTGTGGCACTGTTACCTTTGCTCATTGAGATCTACATACATAGATCTATTGTAACTTTGCTCTGTTAGGTCTTGCTTGGAAGCTTTTAATGAGTCTTAAAATTAATTTAGGATTTTCATTCTGGATTTCGGACGAGTTTAGAAACGGTCTACACATAATATGTGTTCTGCCGGCTCTAGATCTTCTCGACATATAGTAGACTTCAGATTTGATCTTCTTGTCCAAGATCCCTTTTGCATCATCTATACTAACTTAGGCAATCCTGATAATAGTGCCTTTGCCTGCTTTTGTCCTAGCGAGTTGTGCCAGTGGGAAGCCTCTCTGTTGCTCTTCCATTTGTCAATTGTTTCATTTAGGTGGCTTTTTTGCAGACCACAATAGGGATCAGGTCTAATAAAAGACTTTTTTGCTGCTACTTTGGCAAGCTTATTTGCCTTTTAGTAGACTAGTATGTCTGGAGATGACAACTTGAATTACTGCTTAAGAAATTTGACCAAACATTTTTTTGCCATTTCTAAAGCCAAATTGCTGAGATACTTAAATCTATTTGGACAGGCGCTTGCTTTTAAAAGCAAGTTTGGCATCTTCTGGGATCAAAGTTAATCCAATTAAATACATTTCAAAACAGACTACAATAGTTGATCAAAATCGTCCAGAAGTATTGCCTCTTGGGAGTGAACAAATTTTCAACAAATCCATTTTTCGCCAGTATTTGATAAAATAGAAACCCTTGTATTCAAACGAATTATCCGGAAGTTCAAACATGCAAGAATCGGATTTAAAAATTCAAATCTACGATCTAGACCGGAGAGTGTACGTTCTTACTTTCCTGTTACAATATATCAACGAAAGAAACCGTAAGTAAGAGTGAAAGTCTATTCCAGCCGCGCAATTACAGCAGATCTACATATTTAACTGATCGATATTACACGTAATAATAATAATATTAAGTCACTCCTAACTATCTTAAGTCATTGGGGCTTTTTTCTGGCGCTGAACGCCGTTATCCGCCCGGAGTTCGGACCGAATCTCTTCCTGTTTACGCTTCAAGTATTACCGGAATTCCGAGATAGAAAAATCCCCGTCTGGCATGCGTTAAACGCACACATTTCTTCGGATGAAGTGGAAGAAATACGCTACCATCAAATAGGTGGGGTGTACCACCACTTTCGTGCAGAACAATCATTGCTATTTCGATTACAGGCGGGAATCAGTTCAATTTGACATTTTAAAAGGCCTACTTGCACGAACTTGGTAGTTTTTCGTCGAGTTCCATGCTCAAGCATCGATTATGGAAGTTCTTAGCCATTGTTTTCTGTATCTGGTGTTGTTGCTGATTTATTCGGAGGCGGTTTATGCGCAGATTTCTTTCGGTAAGTTTTAATTGCTTAATTGTGAAAAGGAATAATTGAAAATAAACAATGGAGGTATTATATCTAATATTCTTTGTTGTTGATACAAGGTTGCATAAGTAGTATTTGGTCACTAATAGAGGAGGTATTGTTAATGATTACGAAAACGTATTATCTACACTTATTAGAACCTATTGGATTGCTTCCGTCCTTTGTTATTTGCTCATCTAATTAAATCACTCAATGACATACAAATATCTTGGAAATGGTGGCGATTTCTTTTGAATTCTGTCAGGGATTTAGGTGCTAGCTTACAAGTTTCACTACGAAAAGTCAAAATACAATTCCTATATTATAAAATGTTTGAAGAATCCAGATAATTATTTCGTCATAGAAATGTTATGCGTCCCCAGTTGCCTACCCTAGTTTTTAGAAGCAGATCTATATACATTTTGACTAAACGTGTAGATTATCACCATGACTTTGAAAGATCTTAATGTTGGGTACAGTTACAAAAAAGAAATCTGAGAAAACGAGATTCTAATTCGCGTTTAGAGTTTATCAAGTGTCAATTGCAAAAGCTAGCACAAATTGAACCTCATCAAAAACTTTGAAGATCTGCTCTATGTGACTGCAATATTTCTCTGACATATCCAAGCATTTCGGTCCAATTTTTGGCACTGTAAGTGGTGACCTCCTTAAAATTTGACATCCTAAGTACGTTTCATTCATTTCGGCAGTCATGCAGGCATGCAGTTTTTGATTACACCATCATCAATAGATAGTTTTGGATCAAAAAACTGGGACGATTTCCTCCGACCATAGCAGTTCTAATCAACAACAATTGGGGCACGACTTCATGCATATTGCATCGACAGTTTTTATGAAGCTTCATACCAGTATCCGTTTGAAAGCCTCCCTCATCGTAGTTAAACGTAAAACCTATCAAGTACTCCCTTAAACACAATGTTGCAACTGAACTTTGTCCATTGCATCATTATGCTAATACTTAATTTTACGAGCATTCGCCAATTTACATTGGTGAGTAACATTAGCATGAATACTCTTAAACTCATGTTTAATGTTGATACTTGCCAAAAAGTCACATGAACCACTGAATCCTAAAGGATATCACTGCAGTTTGGAGTCTTCAGCTTTCCAGTCCTTTCGATACTGGAACTAATGGCACAAAATTGAAATCAGCGACAGTTGTAGCAGCTTGTAGCGTCTCGTTGGACTGATGCTTCGACTGCATCCATGCATCTATGGGTCATAACTATTAAACAAATTTGGAAAACTCCTTTAGTTGCACTCATCTCAAAAAGAAGTCTTAAAGATCTATTGACTAACTCTTTGAGAAGCAGTTTGAGACCACAGAACTTTTCACTTTTAATCGCTCAGAAATTTTATGCATCCCCAGTTACATACAATGAGGCCCTAGTTTTTAGAAGCAGATCTATATAAATTTTGACTAAACATCTAGATTATCACCATGACTTTGAAAGATCTTAATGTTGAGTACAGTTACAAAAAAGAAATCTGAAAAAACGAGATTCTAATTCGCGTTTAGAGTTTATCAAGTGTCAATTGCAAAAGCTAGCACAAATTGAACCTCTTCAAACACTTCGAAGATCTGCTATATGTGGCTGCAATATTTCTCTGACATATCCAAGCATTTTGTAAGTGGTGACATCCTTAACATTTGACATCCTAAGAACGTTTCATTTATTGCTGCAGTCATGCAGGCTTGCAGTCTTTGATTAGAGATTGAGTAGATAGTTTTGGATCAAAACACTGGTGGGATTTCCTCCGACCATAACAGTTCTAATCAACAACAAATAGGCCATGGAGATAAAGGTGACTTCATGCATATTGCATCGACAGTTTTTATGAAGCTTCATATTGATTGATGAGCTCCATTGTTATAAAGTACTTTCTAGACACCAGTATCCGTTTGAAAGTCTCCCTCATTGTAGTTAAACGTAAAACCTATCAAGTACCCCCTTAAACACAATGTTGCAATGGTGCGTACTTAAATTTACGAGCATTTGCCAATTTACATTGCTGAGTAACATTAACATGGATACTCTTAAACTAATGTTTAACGTTGATCCTTGCCAAAAAGTCACATGAACCACTGAATTCTAAAGGATATCACTGCAATTTGGAGTCTTCAGCTTTCCAGTCCTTTCGATACCAGAACTAAAGGCACAAAATTGAAAGCAGTGACACTTGTAGCAGCTTGTAGCGTCTCGTTATACTGCTGCTTCGATTGCATCCATGAATTCATGGGTCATAACTAATAAACAAATTTGGAAAACTTCTTTAGTTGCACTCATCTCAAAAAGAAGTCTTAAAGATCTATTGACTAACTCTTTGAGAAGCAGTTTCAGACCACACAACTTTTCACTTTTAATCGCTCACTTTTCATTATAATTAGGAACAAACATTTTGGTAGCACCAATATTAAATGATTTGATGATTTTGTTACGACTATGATAGTACAAGCAATTTATTTCCAAATACTTTGGACTGGGGAGAATGTAACCTCAGATATAATAACAGCAAAATGCTATTACCTAATTTAGATATATAACTTAATCTTTTTGGCTTAAGAATTTAGCCTAGGAAGACATCATCTGCAACATTAAGTTACAAGCCCTAACTGAAGAATTTTTTTTGGGTATTAATATACATTTTACCAATCTTCTCGAAAATCTTTTCCAACACCACTATAACATTAACACTACTAGCACTACATACGTATTTCAGCAACTGTGTTGCCATCTTCAGTAGTATATTTGTTAGAGAACATGTTCGACAAGATTTATCTAGAAGCCACAGTTCCAGTCCCAATTCCACATTTTACCAAGGACATATTCAAAGCCTCCGTTAGACCTTAGATGCAGAAGTAATGACTAAACAAATATGTTTCTGTTTATGGACCAGATGACTACATAGAAATAGTCTGAAATGTTAAAGGACGTCAGGAGTAACTAATTTGTTGTGGCATATATCGTCTGCAAAATAATTATAGCAACCTGACAATTGCTTACGATCATTCAAGCATGTAAATATTTTAAATAATAGGCAATACTATGAAGTGGACCGCTAACTATTACTAAAGAAACCACTTCTAAAGAATCTATTAGACACTTTAACCACCTAGACTGCAAACTATAGTATGAAGACCAATAGCGAAACTTGTGCCACCATCTAGCTCTAAAAAAAGTTTTCGTTTTACTAATCAGGTATCCAATGCAGGTGTAGTCCTGATGAGAAAGGGAAACAACCCTAATCGTATAAAATCCAGCTAGAAAATGGAGCAAAAATTAGAAGAAATAAGATATATCTTTCTCAAAAAAAAACATGAAGTGCCACCGTTTGATTACCAATTCTATTCAACTTCAGTATCTCTACTTTATGCACAATAACATTTTGATTAACTTGGAAACATTTCCTCACCCTTTTAAAATAGATTAGCCTACCTTATAGAGAAGTGGCGCATTAATATAGCAAGGACTGTAGCTCTACTCTTCCAACTTATCTCCATATGTAATACATTCTTGATTACTAAACCAATTCAGGCCAAAGTATACGTCCAAAAATGGTTGGGTCATTGGTTTTTTTATTAGTTTCTCTTCACTTTCACATTTTGCTTGCGTATTTGTATTTGTTACAATCCCAATAGCGCTTCCTCCCCTATCCCCTGTTATGATCATAAACTAAATTAAATTGAACAGTAAACAAAAGGAAAATGCGCAACCTTGAGGGGTAATTCACGCAGTCTTTGTCCTGTCTTCTACAATTGTCAAAACTTATTAAGAATATCAAATATTCCTATAGTGTAATATTATTTTTTTGTCGAAACAAGTTTTAATTTCACTTTCAAACCTGCAGATCAGCTGTAGATGATAGCTTTTATTATAAGACCGGTTTGTATGGTGAAATGTCGGGGAAAAATACTTTCTTCGAGCATACACAGTTTAGTATTTAAACACGTCATTGCCTTGAAAATCGGCAGTTATCTTCTATCTACTTTTTTTTGTGGATGACGTTATAATCTAAATGACGCAAAGAGTGTCTGTTTTAATGACTACTTACATAAATACAATACAAAGACTAATAACCCGTGATATCATCTAGGTATTAATTTTTATTTTAATTTTACGCACTTAGTGACATTATACAGAAAATTATAAGAATAACTTTCACTACTGCATAATTTCAACCGCTTTAAACATCTTAGCCTACATCACGATCTCACTTATTTATCGTTTAAAAAATGAATACAGTATTTTCGTGTGTGTGACGTCTTTGAATACTTAAAATCAAAAGCAAGTTGTTGTCAAGAACGCCAACAATATTGGAAACGCTATTGCCAAACACCCTAAAATTTTGACAAAAAATAAGCATACAGATATGTTCATGTTATTACATAAAATTAATTACATTAATAATTGAATTCAAGTAAGCCATGACCTCAATACACACGTAAGAATAGACAGTTATATTGCGTTTATTCTACAGAATATAATATGTGCTACTGTAAGTTAAAATTTGTGTTATAGTCTGTTTACGATAACAGATGAAACACGTCATAAACACTAAAATCAGAAATAGCTACCTATACAAAACAAAATACCAAAAAATAATTGTTTTTTATAGGGATTTTTTCTTTGCAACGGTGCCTGTCCTGTATGATGTTGCCACCTTGTGAGTATGAATTTCACCGTTAAGGCGAATTACATATCAATGAGCTATCATGGTTTAATACATAACCTATATAAGAGAAAATTTTTGGTAATAATGCGTAGTGCCATTATGGCGTGTATTGATGACGTGCCTCGTCTGTTACCGTAAACAGACTATATAAGAGGTAATAAAATTGTATACTTTGTTGGGCTTGGGATGATTCGAATTTGGACTCTTTGTGGAACAAGTTTATGATATCCTCCGAAGGGCACAGCCCAGACTTAACCAAAAGAATGATATTCTGTATTATTTTTGTAAAATAAAGATGGAAGTGAAGATCATTTGATCTTTGATTTTGATAAGTTTTCATTTTTATTTTGAAATACTATATAAAATACTTTCTAATATGTAAATGATAATGTCATCTTTATTGTATCATCGATTTTGCACGTTTTACTTCTAAAACAAAAACATGGCTACAAAAACCTCTGTGCAGAGTGCTGCCAAAATCTCACAAATGCATCGATTAATAGTATTACTAGCTCATCTATTTCTGTACTAAATTATTCCCAATGCCATCGTTGCTAAAGATTTTTATCTAAACGATATATGTTTGAATGGCGTATGTTTCTTTTTAGTACATTTACTTACAGCTTCATTTTGTGGCGGGTGCAATTGCAGCTGCTTTCTAAATTGAATTGTTTACCTAAATCTTGTAGCAGTATGTACAATATTTCAATCCAGAACAGTACGAACTACTCAATAGCTTTTAGCACTGCAACTATCGAGTTAAAGTATTTGCCGCTAGAGCAGTCATATTTCCTTTCTTGTGTCATAAAAATAATTTGTCGCAATAACGACTAAAACTTGTACTATAACCTCAACAGATTAGAGGCTCTACAAAATAGGATTTTAAGACTAATTACAAAGGCATTCTGGTTTTCGGCCGCCCTTGTAAACAGAAACAATGTGAACCAAGCCTCTCGCGAAGCAAGCTTGACTCAAATAAATGTTCATAGGAGGTAACAGTGGAACAGTTGGAATTTGACCGTTTTTCCAACGCCCTCCGCAGAGCACTAATAGACGCTGTTAGCCTCAAGGAGATAAATCCAGACTAGGAAGGAAACAGCAACGACCACAGCAGATAAAATATCGTGCTTGAACCATTTCTCTAATAATAACGCACAAAGAGACTTTTCTGCATTGCCCTAGTGCGTTCTCACTTGTCAGAAAAATCCATTTTATTCTAATGCTTTCATTTGTTCATGAGCGTGCATTTACATAGAATAAATGTCAAAAATTGTATCTATGTTCTCTATATATACATACACACATGTGTTTTAACACGAATCTAAAGAACCTAATCTAAAGATCTCAGATCAGGCGGCAGTGCCGGTCATTCTATTGAGTCTGCCTATTACTTGATTTTCAAGTAAACAATTCAAGTATCTTCTGAACTTAGCAAGGTCTTCATCTTGGTACAATCCAAACCATTTCGTTCTCTTGAAATCTACTTTTAAGCTTGCTGTGCTAACACCTCGTGACAAATAGAGACCTGTCACGATGGGGTTCGGTCCTCTCCAAGATTTTTGGAGCCAGCCAAAATAGTACATACCGCATCCCCAAATTCAATTAAATTACTCAATTTTATGAACTGTTAACATTAATAGTGTTAGATTTTAGTTTGTTGTTTGATTGTAACACAAATAGAGAGGTGTGGCAATGAGGATTGGTCCTCTCTAAGGATTTTGAAGCCAACCAAAGTACATACCGTTGAAAAGAAGACTTCAATATCTTGTCGTATGATTCCAACAAATTCTGGGGCTGGCACTAGACGCCTAGAGTTGGAATTAAATAGTATTGCAGCAACTTAGAATATAGATGCCGTATGTGTTCCATTAAAAAGGATTGATTCTCTATCTCTATTGCCCACAATTCCAAAACTATACTTACCATACTTGATACAAGAAGCAAGCAGAGAGTTAGTTTCTTTTTAGATCCAGCTTTAATTTTGTGAGTTGTTAAATGCACTGAACTTTAAAATATTGCCATTCATCTTTACTCAATAAACTTGATATTATGGTGGTGTCCACATTAGGGACCTTGAGAAAGTATGCTTAGTAGATAAAGAGTGTGGATTCTCATGCAACAAAATCAGAATGACTTATTTCTGACATTATTTATAGGATATATCCTGGTCTTACCACTAGAGTGAATGCTTTTTAGAAATATGTTAAATAATAAAATATGGATCTTAACAAATATCAAAGAAATCATCATTTTTTTATTTACATTATCATAAATTTATTCTTCAATGATTTTCCTTTGTATTGCAATAAAGAAATCAAAATCAAAACACTTTTAGTCTAATTACTCACTGCACAGCTAACGGAAGAAATACTACGGAAGCAACTCTTCATGATGTGTGCAGATAATACATCATGAACGGAACTTGACGTAGAATTTCGCCAAAGCTGAGTTTCCCATATCCTCAAAGAATGCGCTTGTTATTTATATTTTTACAACTTTTCTTAACTCTTACTTTAATAGGTAAGAGTAATTCTTGACGTGATCGATCAATAAACTTAATAGAATATCACGATAGGAACTAGTTGATACGCAATTGACTTCATTATAATAATCGATCGAGAAATATGAAACAGGAACTAGAGTTATTCGATTGAAATGCAAACAGGAAAATTATACATCACCACAATTTTATGGTTATTGCATATCTTTATATTTCAGTTGCAATATTACGCAACCTATCTATCTAACCGCGATTCAAAATATATTACACTCCAATTAGAGTTCTCCCTTCTTAGACGAAAAAAGAACGATATTCGTGAAAGCAAAATGTAAATCAAACGATTTAAACATCGATATGTTGCAAGTTTTACATATGTACATAGTGTATATGTAAGTGCATATCACTTTTATTGCGGAATGAGGAAATGCAATCACACAAAAATAGTCATTCATAATACCGCAGCGTCAAACTTTTTTGTTGTTTTATTTACGAAATTGCATCGGCAAGGCGTGGTAGCCTCTTAAAGCTAGGTGTTGTATGTAAAAATTGCGATTTCACAAAGGATCATGCTTTCTAATCTAGATTGAAGGTATTGTATGCAGTTACATTTAGGTATGATCGCGTATGTGTGTTACATAATTGCACAACAGTATAGTTATTTAGGAAAAATCCAATTAGGTTTAAAATATTCTGAAAGAAATAAGGATAAAGTAATGTTTGAAATTAATAATAGTTTTGTAAAAATTCCAACTTCAGTAGTGTGTGCCTTCCTACTTTCAAATTTACGCTTGCCTTTCTAATTAAAATATAAAAATAATCTAATCGTAACTTTATGTCTTAAGTGATATATCACCATTCAACACAGATCATATCTTTGAAATTTTCTTAATGTTACATAAGTTAGCATTATCAAAATTTCAAAGACATTTGAATTGACATTTCCTTTTATCTTGTTACAAATAATGACTACTAATGGCTGCTTAAAGAATCAAATACCATGCATATATGCATGCATAATCTACATTTGTCAGTTTTCAATATGAAACTCACTAGTCAGGCTTCTGAGGTGATTGCTATCCCAAAATTTCTAAGGCTTTCATCAAGAATAGCAAGGATATAAATGTAATAAAACTATGATGACGTCCATTGTTGGTGCTATTTTATAAGTTTCACTACGAAAAGTCAAAATACAATTCCTATATTCTAAGATTTTGGAAGAATCCAGATAATTATTTCGTCATAGAAATTTTATGCATCCCCAGTTACATACAATGAGGTCCTAGTTTTTAGAAGCAGATCTATATAAATTTTGACTAAACATCTAGATTATCACCATGACTTTGAAAGATCTTAATGTTGAGTACAGTTACAAAAAAGAAATCTGAAAAAACGAAATTCTAATTCGCGTTTAGAGTTTATTAAGTGTCAATTGCAAAAGCTAGCACAAATTGAACCTCTTCAAAAACTTTGAAGATCTGCTATATGTGGCTGCAATATTTCTCTGACATATCCAAGCATTTCGGTCCAATTATTGGCACTGTAAGTGGTGACATCCTTAACATTTGACATCCTAAGAACGTTTCATTTATTGCTGCAGTCATGCAGGCTTGCAGTCTTTGATTAGAGATTGAGTAGATAGTTTTGGATCAAAAAACTGGTGGGATTTCCTCCGACCATAGCAGTTCTAATCAACAACAAATAGGCCATGGAGATAAAACTGACTTCATGCCTATTGTATCGACAGTTATTATGAAACTTCATATTGCTTGATGACCTCCATTGTTATAAAGTACTTTCTAGACACCAGTATCCGTTTGAAAGTCTCCCTCATTGTAGTTAAACGTAAAACCTATCAAATACCCCCTTTAACACAATGTTGCAATGTTGCGTACTTAAATTTACGAGCACTTGCCAATTTACATTGCTGAGTAACATTAACACAGATACGCTCATAACTCATGTTTAACATTGATACTTTCCAAAAAGTCACATGAACTACTGATTTCTAAAGGATATCACTGCAATTTGGAGTCTTCAGCTTTCCAGTCCTTTCGATACTAGAACTAAAGACACAAAATTGAAAGCAGTGACACTTGTAGCAGCTTGTAGCGTTTCGTTAGACTACTGCTTCGGCTGCATCCATGCATCCATGGGTCATAACGAATAAACAAATTTGGAAAACTCCTATAGTTGCACTCATCTCAAAAAGAAGTCTTAAAGATCTATTGACTAACTCTTTGAGAAGCAGTTTGAGACCACAGAACTTTTCACTTTTAATCGCTCACTTTTCATTATAATTAAGAACAAACATTTTGGTAGCAGCAAAATTAAATGATTTGATGATTTTGTTACGACTATGATAGTACAAGCAATTTATTTCCAAATACTTTGGACTGGGGAGAATCTAACTTCAGATATATTAACAGCAAAATGCTATTACCTAATATAGATATATAATTTAATCTTTTTGGCTTAAGAATTTAGCCTAGGAAGACAGCATCTGCAACATTAAGTTACAAGCCCTAACTGAAGAATTTTTTTTGGGTATTAATATACATTTTACAAATCTTCTCGAAAATCTTTTCCAACACCACTATAACACTAACGCTATTAGCACTACATACGTATTTCAGCAATTTGTTGCTATCTTCAGTAGTGTACTTGTTAGAGAACATTCTCGACAAGATTTATCTAGAAGCCACAGTTCCAGTTCCAATTCCGCATTTTACCAAGGACATATTCAAAGCCTCAGTTAGACCTTAGATGCAGAAGTAATGACTGAACTAATATGTTTTTTTATGGACCAGATGACTACATAGAAATAGTCTGTAATGTTAAATGACATTAGGAGTAACTAATTTGTTGTGGCATATATCGTCTGCAAAATAATTATAGCAGCCTGACAATTGCTTACGATCATTCAAGCATGTGAACATTTTAAATAATAGGCAATACTATGAAGTAGACCGCTAACCATTACTAAAGAAACCACTTCTAAAGAATCTATTAGACACTTTAACCACCTAGACTGCAAACTATGGTATGAAGACCATAGGAAAAGTTGTGCCACCATCTAGGTCTAAGAAACTTTTCGTTTTACTAATCAGGTATTCAATCCTGGTATACCACTGATGAGGAAAGGAAACAACCCTAATCGTATAAAATCCAGCTAGAAAATGGAGCAAAAATTAGAAGAAACAAGATACATTTTTCCCAAAAAAATTAAGTTCCACCCCTTGATTACCAGTTCAATTTAACTTCAGTATCTCCACTTTATGCACAATAACATTTTGATGAACTTGGAAGCAATTCCTCGCCTTTTTAAATTTGATTAGTCTACCTTATAGAAGAGTGGCGCATTCATTTAGCAAGGTCTGTAGCTCTACTCTTCCAACTTATCTCCATATTTAATACATACTTATATTGTTGATTACTAAACCAATTCAGACCAAAGTATTCGTCCAAAAATGGTTGGGTCATTGACTTTTTATTGGTTTCTCTAATTTAGATATATAACTTAATCTTTTTGGCTTAAGAATTTAGCCTATGCAGACAGCATCTGCAAAATTAGCTCACTACAGAAAATATTTACAAATTCAAGTTTCGTTTTAATAATCAGATTTCGCCAGAGTTATTGCATTGGTTCAATCCAGTTAAATTTTATGAGTGTAGAATAGTTGTTCACTCAAACTATGTATACATATTTTTGAGAACATTGGCATGGACTATAATGACATCTCATTCATTTAGTTCACTTCTGAGGCTTCTAAGGTGATTGTTATCCTAAAATTTTTAAGACTTTCACCAAAGATAGCAAGAATATCAATGTAAAAAAACTATGGAATCCAATGACCAAGAATTGGTTTCACATAACTAAGATTTATGGTCAGCGTAACCTATGATGTTGGATTGTCTAGTTGTAGGTCTCTTCTTTCGTTAGATAATTATAAATTTAAATCCCTGATAAAGTTCTGTTTTGTTTGATATCTACCTCGCAAAGGTTTGGTCCTCATGATTTACGTCAGTAGGCTCCAATACAATAGAAAACCAAAGCACAAGATTCTACATAATAATTACTTGTGTGCCAATAATTGAGTAATTTATCGTGCAACAATTTGAGTTTATAAAGAATGCTACTAATTTGAATTTAATTTCAAAAAGGAAACAATATGCTGAGGGATGGACAACCAATAAAGTCAATGATTTTTAAGTTAACATTATAAGGAAGACTTATTGCTTTTTAACCCATAATGATGCTGCTGATCAGGCTACTACGTTTATCTGAAACTAAAGCAACTTACCAACCACTATTCAGAATTAAAATCGTAATTGAAAAGAAAACACTTCAAGTACTTATCTATTTTCCAGATATTTTTCCACTTTTAGGTCTAATTAAACTCTATTTGATTAGAAATCAATTTATTCCATAAGTGTTTTGGGATAAATTGATTTTTAATCGAATAGAGTTTAATTTGACCTAAGTGGAAAAATATCTGGAAAATAAATAGTTTTGGCTGTGTCAAATACAATTTTCTTAATTATATCACTCAATTTTATGAAGTGTTAGCATTAATAGCTGTGGACTTTAATTTCTTGTTTGATTATAACTCTTCCAGAACTTTCTTAAATGGTGAAGGAGGGATCAAAGCTACCAACTCTTTTTTTTCTCGTTTTCTCAAGTAATAATACTGTTTGATATCATTAGGTGAGGCAAATTTTGGCACATTTATTGTTTGAATTTTTAGAGTTTGAGCATCTGACATTAATGCTTTAGATTATTCAACTAATGCAATCCAATAATTATTGATACATTCATGCTCAAGTTCGACGTTTTTTTTTGGTAAAGCATATAATTCTATCTAATAATATCGGCTGTGGCTCCCTCAACGGTAAAACCGAATATTTTTTTACAAACTCGTTGCCCCACAAGGCAATAACGTGGGTTTTGGATGGTTCAGGTATGGCCAAGAACGTAATTATTCTTAAGCGATATCAGCGTATTTCCAAACCTATTTATTTTGTTGAATGATACATGAAGTCGTTTAAATTTCTTTTGGGCATAACAATTATATCATCGTATGATGATGGTAGCTTTGCAAACCATGTTCAGGAACGTATGGCACATTCTTAAGGACTATTACTCTATGCAAGATAATGAAAATGAGGAAAACACAAGAGTATCGACCCGAATTACAAGCGGCTAGTCCAGAGTTTGTTCTTCAAAACTGATTTGGTGACTGATTTTGGTACATTCAACGGCTTTGAAGTCTTTAGTAAGCAAGTTTCCGTGTTAGTGTTTATATTATGATCTGATACGTTTCTTCGTTGTATTTTCTCCCAAAAGGCTCCAGCATTTCTTTATGATAGGGAATATAATCTCAATCATCTTCGTTATAAAAATATGCTTATATTAGAGTAGGTATTAGTTTATTTAGTTATATCCCTGGCAATAAATTGTTATTTATTCAATTATAGAAGCTGCATTCGAGAACTGCCACAAACAAGACCCAGAATTCGACGTCTGCATGAAAGATGCCCTAAACAACGTCCGACCATATTTTAAAACAGGTACTCGTTTCTATTTACTTTTTCATGTTATCCTGAAAATTCATGTTATAGATAATAATATATTGTTTCCTTGTAGGTGTACCAGAATGGCGTATACCACCGTTTGACCCATTTTTTGCACCGGAAGTCGTCCAGAACACCGGAATACCTATGTTCAATTACAAATTAAGACTTATCAATGTAACGGAATCTGGTTGGACATCTTCTCAAATAACAAGTTTCAAGTTTGTATTACATTTTATTAAGTAATAATAATATTCAAGTAATTGCGCAATCATAAATAATATAAAAAATTAAATACGCTACATAGTATGTTCAACATATTAATTACAATTAGTTCCAAACTGTAGGTTCCGCATTCGCTTATCAAATAAAACAAAAATTAAAATTAATGATACATATCGTGGACTTTTAGGTAATCTGATTCTATGTAAGTATACGCAGGAGAAAGTACCTATGGAAACTAATTACTGTTTTAACAAAACAAGGTGATAAAAGTATTACAAGAATGTTATATAATTGAACGCGATTATTTATAATAACAGATTTTAAACAAATTCAATAATGCCTTAATTTATACTTTGCAGGAGCGATTTCAGGCGAAACCAAATAGAATACACTCAATTTTTCCCGGAAAAACGTTTGACTGGAATATACGATTTCTCGGGAAGTGTTTTCGGGAATAAAATGTCAAACAGCGGAGTTTGGAATTTGGATCTGTTCGATTTTATTCAAACTACCACCATAAGTAGAAACCCTAGGAGAGCAGTAACTGGAGCGAATGTGTACGACACTCCCCTGAAAGTCAGGATAAATGTGCATACGTGTAGAGATATGAAGCTTCATGTTTCTCATTTGTTGGGAGGTCGAAGGATATTGGGTAAGATGTTGGTTAAGATCTCTGCGTAGCAAAAGTTTAGCCAAATGTGGAAAAGTTGTGACTATAGGTTAATAAAAAATTAAGTATTTAAGATCAAAACTTGATAGAAGTAACAACCAAGCAGGTACTTAGGTTTTGCAATAATGATTTCTTGTTTTTTCGTGTATTGCGTTATGGTCTGCTGTCAGCTGATGTAAATGATTCCAGGTTCTTATACAGCATATTGCATCAACCCAATTGTATCGTTTCATTTTCTATCACTCTTTTGGGATGAATACGAGGGGGTATTCAAACAATAAACAGTATGGAAACCTTGCGGCTAATCCTGCAAGTAGTAAAAAGTTCTCTTACTAGGAAAATCTGGTAAATACCCTCCCAAAACAGTTTCCAAAATGATATCTTTGGAGGAGGTTAACGCTTGGTGGTAAATGTTCTTGTTTCTAACTGTTTTCGTTTGTTCTCTGAACAATTATTTTGGCAGAGCTAAAAGAATGAAGAATGTGTTTGAAAGCTGTGCACACAAGCTTTCTTAAGAACTTAAAAACATGCTTTGTTTCATCAACTTGAATCATTAAAAATATCAACAACACAAAATTATAAACACCACTGAGGACCATCGTTTCACGATCAACGAACATTTGAAGATTTTGTCCGAGAAGACATGCTGCTGCTAAGTTTGTTCCTCCCCTGATCTTTTCCAGCTACCCGTAACAAAAAAAATCCAATCCATGTGGTCCAGTCTTAAAATGATGAATTTAGTTTTTTTTTTTTGATATTTGTGGAGTAGTTCATCGGGAATTTGCACTCTCAGATCAGACTGTTGAACAGCACCTTTATTTGGAAGCTTCGAGAAGTTGTTTACAGGATGTGGTGAAAAAACATTTGGAATTGTCCAGGTGCATTGCATTATGGAGTTTTCTCTGCAATCCGCTATTTAGTCTCTTAGTATTGGGTTATTATTCTCCACCCCCTACATTCACCAGATTTATTCCCAATATGACGATATGTCTTGTATTTCCAAAAGTAGAAGGAAAACTATTTTGATTTTGTGGTAGTTGCAAAAGAAGCTTCGCAGAGTGCACTTGATAATATCAAAATTGAAGACTTTTCTTCAAAACTTTACCCTAGCATGAGATAACATAATTCTTACTGAATTAATTTGTTTATCCGGTAAGTGCTTGTATGGTTTTCCGCCAATTTGTAACTCTAATACAAAGTTGTAATCCTCCAACCATCTAATTTTGGCGGTTTTTTTTTCAGAATATGAATGTTGTTTTGGCCAAAAATGGACGGCAATATGCAATGATAGAATGCCGTCATTAGACGACTTGAACTTAAAAGTGGTATTGCAACTTTTCCTAGGCTTTAACGTTTAATATGGTTTTTATTAAGACGTCTTTCTTACAGCGGAAGTAAAACGCTATTTACCTAAGATATTTTGTTGTTTGTGTTGGTGGCTTCTTCACAACTCCTCAACACTTACATAAAATAAAGTGTGAAATATTGGAGCTAATATCTAACGAATTGTATTCTTATCCGACTGATTGCTTCTTTTGCGCTAGTTTCCCAATATCAAATCACTATATACAATAGAAACCATGCAAGTGGACATTAGTTTGCGTTTTGGCGAAGTTATAGCAATGTGTGTTGTGCTTTGGCCAAAACTTTCCTTAAATCTACGTCTATTGATAGTAGCAACAAAACTAATAGATTTGTAAAAATCTCAGGAATTGGAGGAACCTAGTAGGTAATACATATATGTTTATTAGAATTAGTATCTCATTGTTTTCTTGAACATCAACACAACACAAAGGCTTTTCGAGTTAAACAGCTCTTCTCCAGACCCAATAAACGGCATTGTATTGTATGATGACAGGGTTGGCGTGGATGTACATAAGTACTTGGTGTTACTACAAAAGAGGCATTTCTATCTATGAAATATAATTTTTTAAAGATGCAATATTCATAATTTTTATAAAAGAGAACTGGTTAATTAATTGTGAACCACTCTATATACATACTTGAGATAAATTCAAAGCAGGTGTAGTGTATGATAAGCTGCATAACTTCAGTCAAATCAACACCATAGATTGTAGAGATGAGCTACTAAGAATTGCAAGATAAAATATTTATAAAAACTACATGTCTACATAAAGAGATATCTCTTAAATAATGTAATAGTAATGTGTAATTCCATAACAATTGATATCTGCAACATAGAAGAGACGATGTCAGACAAATAGTTATCGGCGAAACGGCCCTTATCTATTTCAGTGAACTCAGCGATAACCTGAAGTCGTGTGTTCAAACAATATACATAAATACGACTTTTTTAATGGCCAAGCTGTTGACATAATGCGACTAGTCCATTCAGTTCAAGCAAATGATAATTTTTGCTATTGCATGCAAATTGTAAACATGTATTCTGCATATCGTATTAAGTAGATTTATGCTGAACCCACTCCAAGTTAGAAAAAAATGTATATCTAAGCAGGTTAATCACCTTTACACCTACAATATGTAAAGGATGTAATAGAAATATATTTTTTATTGCTAAACTTAAATTTTGATACATGGTTAACACATATTAATGTATATAACTAAATGTTATGTATTCAATCACATATTTAAAGTTTCATCAAGAAAACAATCGCGATTCAACTCTCTTGTGAATTTATGTACATAGATGCTGTATCACTTTCTGAAGTTGTTTGTGGAATAGTTCTTCAGGAATTTATACTCTCAAATCATTATTCCCCACCAGATCTATTTCCAGTATGCCTTTCTATTTCTAAAAGTAAACTATTTTGATTTTGTGCTGGTAGTAAAAGAAGCTTTGCTCTTGATAATATCAAAATTGAAGAATTTTCTTCAATATTTTACCCTAGCATGCTAGATCACTTTTTGAACTTATACTAATTCCTTTGAAGCCATCTGGTTTGGATCTGACCAAAATAGCTTAAAAGGGATATGATGGTTAGTTCACTATAACGGGATATATCGCCACCAAGCTGTGTAGCTTTAAAAACCATTCAAAAAAACAGATTAATGATAAGTATTCCAAAGAGAAATACACTATGCTACGAGAATAAAACAAGCTATTTTTTTTGAGGAAAGCAATTTATGTATAAGAAAATAGGTACCAAAATGAGCTGACCACTGCCAAGGTATTCAAATTATTGCTCAGAATGTGCTATGGACTTGTCTATACTGACCCATATGATCCACCCTTATGTATGCTAGTAATATTTTGACCAATGTTGGTTTGCAAACGATCCAAAGTCTATAGACTGCCGACATAGTTTTTTTTTTGTTGGCCAATATCTCGGTAAAGCAATATAGAAAGTCTTTTGGTACGGCAGGTATGTAAGTATGTCATGCACTTCATGTGACTTATTTTCGCGGCAATAACAAAAGGTGCAACGTCATTGTTCTCGTTTAGGTAGATCCTTTTTTGACCAAAATTAGAATTATTCATCAAGAGCAGAATCACCAAGCTTGCCACAATCTGTGGTCATTTTGTCTCAACTCCAGAGTCGCTACAAGTTGGTGAGTTAGTGAGGATGTAGGTTCAATTCATCCTAAGTGGCGTCTGAGGACACCGCAATTATTGCAATTTTGGCAAATATTCAAATTTGGCAATACTGGTCCCTGCTACCGCCATATTATAGCTGTATCCTGTTTTCCATTTTCTTCTTTCGTGGTTATTATGCTGTAAATATAACTTGTTCATAGTATGACAAGTCAGAACTGGTTCAGAATTGTTGCTTGTTTGCGAAAAAAATATACCTTTTAGTAGATAAGTAGTTTTGAATGATTCTTGTGCAGTCATACAGTAAAACATTCGACCATGAATAGGTAGATATAAGAACCAACTGCTGCACTGCTTGTTATTACTGGTAAAATGATGGGAAATTGATTAATTTCATATCAACACCTGTCGCATCTGCAGTTACTTCTGGATCCCGAAAAATCTCCTAACAGTATTCCTACTGTTACTACTTCCAGTGCCTTAGCTTACAAAATTGATTTTGGTTCCAATTCTGTTTTTAAATTCCTCCTGTATCTTCCTCCTTCTATCTTCTTTCATTGCTTTCTCTTCTTCTGCAACATATTCACTTTGTCCAACAATATTAAGTTGCTATCAGTTAATTCGTAGATCTCATCGAGTTTGCTTTATAGAAGACGTTCTGTAGTGTTAGTTAGAAGAGACTGAGATACTTTTTCTTCGTTTAACAAACAACAAATACAACTTTGTTATATGCAGCAAACATATATGTACGGCGCGTCCTACAGCTTGTGGAGACTAATGGTGGCAACGGGCCAATTACTTAGTTAACAGTGAGTCTCACATTTCAATTTCCTTTATCTGTGCCGGATGCAGCTGCAGTGGCACTCAAGCTATGTTGCTTGTCGAAGTACCACTGCATCTCTTGCTCTGCATTCTTCTGTGTGTGTGTATATGAATTTGATATTGACATTACTTGAAAAACATGGGAAATATCTGCCAGAAGATGCTGAAATATATTGGAAAAGATTTTATCTGGATGCGGCCATCTAATCCCTATAAATTGATTTGAGTTTTTAAATTTTATTGGAAAAATCTCTGATCCATGGGAGATAGTTGCTATGAGCAGCTCATCTGTGGATGTATGTGACTACATACTGTATTTCGTTATAAAAGTACAGAATTTATTTGAAATAAAAGTAAAGACTATGAAAAAAGAATGTTGAATATATGCAGATATTGCAGTCATGGAACCAACAATTCTCTAATAAAAAGGAAAATACGACTACGATTACAAAAATTGCAACTAAGAAACTATCTTTATTTCACAATAATAGTTTTACTTTTACTACAGTTAAATGATTTTCAATCGTTGTTTAAGGTAATTCCATAGATTGGATACATTTAAAATAAAAGTTCCTTTATTAATTAGTCTCCGATATTATTTTCATACGTAATCACATTGATATTGCACTGTTCATTCAAAGCTATTTTAAAAAACTGACACATCAGCGTTATTTCGTGGTTTTTACAACATCGGCAGCTGTTTTTGCGATGTCTTGCGTAACTTCAATGGAGGTAAACATATTCTCGATTCATAGGCGTGTACCTAAGATATTTTGTTGTTTGTGTTGGTGGCTTCTTCACAACTCTTCCACACTAACACTTAGTATAGACAAAATAACATGTGAAATAATGAAGCTGATATCTAATGAATTGTATTCTTATCCGACTGATTGATTTTTTGGGTTAGTCCCAATATCAAATCACTGTATGCAATAGAAACCATGCAAGTGGACATTAGTTTGCGTTTTGGCGAGATTATAGCATTGTGTGTTGTGATTTGGCCAAAACTTTCCTTAAATCTGCGTCTATTTATACTAGCAACAGAACTACACATTGATATTATTGAACTCTTCATTCAAAGCTATTTAAAAAAACTGACACATCAGCGTTATTTCGTGGTTTTTACAACATCGACAGCTGTTTTTGCGATGTCTTGCGTTACTTCAATGGAGGTAAACATATTCTCGACTCATAGGCGGCGCATATTACAGTTTATAAAGGAGATTTTTATTTTGGCATTCGCATCGTAATTGAACAAAAATTGTTTGGAATTATATTCTACATAACCGTATCATACCATTCTTAATATTTTTTACTTTTATTTCAAATAGACCCTGTATATCGATTCATTCATGAAATAAACTATGCTATCGAACTTTGCAATTAAAATACATGATTAACAAATATAACTTTGTATTCCGTACACAGATATGCGTTTATTGCTAGCCCACGAAGTCGAAACCAACCGCAATAATATCACGTGAGGTTACACACTAATATAGGTGATAGCTTAGGTAAGTGCTTGTAACCGCGTAACAGGAAACGGGTAAATATTTGTAAACTACTGCGATATATTTCGCAGAACTGTGTATGTATATAGGAAACCGCTTTGAATTACCAAGTAAAATTTATGGAAGATATGTAATACGTGTAAGCTATTTCCTTCAACCCTTAATTTTTTTTTTATTCATTCATTTATACAACTAATTATAAATTTCTCCTTTTCACTCCGCAGAAATTCTCATGGATCGGATTATAAACGTAGCCTGGCCTCCCGGCTTTATGATATTACGACCGCTGGTAAACGATCTAGTCGCTACAGCATTCACGGACATCTTCAACAACGCCTTCAGAGACTTTCCATTTGATCAGCTCATTCGTTAAAAGTGGCGATTTCTTCCCATGACTAAATGTTCTTCCTTTCCACACCATAAATGAAATTACCTACGTGTTATTGTTATAGTGAATTAATTGCATGAGAAACTCGAACTCATACTGAATTGGCATCTATAAAAGACTATTATCGCTTAGAAAAAGACTGCAAAATGCTGTACATATTTATGTTACTGTGTGTTAGCTCTTTATATTCGTTATTTAATGATATTTCTGTACAGTTTTTCTTCAGTTTATATTGTGTAGTATTGTATTTAAAAACGTCGAACGCAGGAGGTAACGACATGGTTAGAGAGAACACCTGTTATTTCCTTTACGTAATTATAACATGGACCATATGTCACACAGCATTAAAAATAGATAGCAGAATGAGTAATAACACGCAATTGAAAGCTATGGACGAATTTGAAGCTTCTACATACGAAAAAAAATATAACAACGATACTAACGTGTTTCTAAAAGAGATCCTGTAAAAGACTAATTAGCAACAGAATAAGTTATTTTTAAAATTACTTTTCGGTGTTGTTTTGGGGAGGAAACCAATTTTGGAAGTCATTTTTTTAGTTTTAAGTGTGTAATTCTGTATATTCTTTACTGTATATATTGTGATATATTATTTTTTTATATTATTATAAATAATAAGAGTAAACGTTTCTGTTTCTTTTTATGAAACTACCGGCCATATTCTTGACTTTATTGTAATATTTAGCGAACTGATGGCATTTGTACTTAAATGTTTTTATCTTGATAACAGAAGATTGTATTATATTTTCGTCCTCTACCCCTTCAAACCTGCAGTCGCTATTGTGTCTCAAACATATCCCTGTCATGTTTCCCCCAATGTGCCAATGCCCTGTAAGAAAGCGTACAAGAATACGTAGTTTGTTCCTACTTAGTTCCCCCAAGAATTAAATAAATAAGATTCTCCAAAACGGATTCTCTTTCGTGTCTTTGAGTCCTTCTTTATGGGTGCTTTAACTTTCTTGTTGCCAATGATTCAAGTGTGTTCTGGTAGATACCCAGCAAAATGCAATTCTGTGTTCTCTGCCTAGGTTGTTTAGTTTTTCTAAGTATTCCTAGACTAAATTCGATTTGATGGATAAGAATACAATGCTTTGCTTCCCATAATTTCTGTCAAGACTCGGTTGAGCCCATCTTCCAATAGCATTGATCTCTGCTTGAAGACGCTGGAGTTTCTAACACGTACATTATTCTTTTCAACTCACTAACTGAAAAAAAAAACAACAGAACCGTTGTTTCTGGCTTTTGTAAAAATCATTTTTCCTAATGCTTCAATTTGGCCAAAATCATCGTTTTAAACTTTGCCCCAATCTGACCAAAAAGTATCTGAGGTCTTCTATTCAAAAATTTCTCGCATATTCGTCAAAATTTTTATTTTACAATCTTTCATTATTCTTCAACTTTGGTCTATACTTTTAGCCTTCCAGCTCCAGAACCTAAATAAAATTGATGTGTTGAACTATTCTTTTTTTTTAATTACCATTGCATTGAATCGAACACGTCAGCTGAAACTATTGACTATTCAGTTACAGGCTAGTGCTGGTCTGTATTTGATATGTCTATTATAACAGATTGTAAACCTCTGAGTGAGTTTGTACAGAGGTTTACTGTATATTTTCTTGGCATAACTGTCTAGGAACACCGTTAGATATTTCATAGATGGTGCACATTGTTTTAGGAACCATAGAAAGCCAATCTAGAGCAACGTTCTAAAATTGCTCAAGCATTCTTAAATGGAAATATCCTAGTCTATTTTTTTTGAAATTTTGAAACAAAGCTATTTCAAATAATCAGATTACCACCGATTATATGTACATATAACAAACTCTCCAAAAGAAAGCAAGAATTGAAGTCATTGTTTTGCCTTTTTGGGTAAAAATGTAGGTAAAGATATCACACACTCATCACTTTACTACGTCAATGGATTTTATCGCGTCCATAACTGTTGGTGGTTTGGTCGTTGCAATACTGCTCACTCTACAATATTCTCCATTTTATCGGTGTTTTTGTCATAAGGTAGCTAGAATACGAGAAGTGGCAGAAAAGTAATGAGACTGGCAACACTGCAGGTGATCTAGTTGTCCTTGATATCAAGTGTATCAGTACCCTCCAATAGCTCAGTGCGAGTTTCAACTCGTTCCGTTAATTACATCAAATTTTAACTGAACAGTTGCACATGCGAAAGGTCTGTGCCAAAATTCTACCGAAAAACCTCACAATTGAGCAGAAAGACATTCGAAAAGACAAGTGCCTTGACTTTCTTGACAGATTCGCTAATGAGCAGGATTTCTTCAGTCGTGTGATCACAGGTGATGAATCATGGATTTTTTAACACGATTCTGAGACAAACAGGCAAAGTCAAGAGTCGCACACTGCAAACTCTCCTCTATCAAAGAAACCTCGAATGAGCAAATCGAAGATTAAGTCAATGCTAATTTTTTTTTTGACAAAAGGGGAATCGTCCACAAAGAATTTGTTCCTCCAGGACAAACTGTCAACCAAGTTTTTATTAAAGACGTCCTTAAAAGGCGCAGAAAAAGTGTAATTTGCGTGAGACCAAATATTGCAGACAAATGGATGCTTCACCATGACAACGCCTCATATTACACTGCCCTCTCCATAACAGAACTTTTGACATCAAAAGGCATTTCTGTGATACCCCAGCCCACCTATTCACCGGACTCAAACCCTGTGACTTTTTTCTTTTTTGTGAACTAAAAAATGTCCTTAAAGGACGTCATTTCGGGACTTTCGGCATCATTCAAAAGAGTGTAAGGGACACGCTGAAGATCATACCGGGTGAAGACTTCCAACGCTGCTACTAGCAGTGAGAACAACGTCTCCATCGGTGTGTAGTATAGATAAAGAAGAAGCTAATGAGATGGCGACCAAAAGCTTACTAAAAACCAAATTTTGGAATACCATTTTTGCTCATTTAAACTTGTTTAGAGTTTTTAAAATAAAACAAAAAGAAAATATAGAAAACTTAAACTTCAACACCCTGTATATCAATCTTATACAAATTCTCCACACTGTGTGTGTTAAATGTGTGTACCGTTTTGAAACCTGTCAGCTGTCACATCGTTATACGTGCCCAAATATGAATGATAGATTATAGAACGACAAAAAAACGGTCTATAAATACATACATAAATGAGCGCAATGGTAAGTCCTTGGCTAACACTCACTTCATTAAACATTAGTTAATAACACATAGTACTTAACGTATTTAAGCAGGAAACAGTTAATCGCAAATTTATTTATTACTTAGATCGTATACACGTTAATCGTGTTTGATCCGCTTTAGTTCCGCTGAACGCCAATCACCGAGCAGCTGTTTTGACAAGCCAACATTAAAATGTTATTGACAACAATGATTTATGATTTCCTGCCTGCGATCGGTATTACAAAGCAATAAAACGGTACCGGTGATGATATAGAATCTATTTGCAATAGAAAATAATTTGTTTTCTCTATCACAACACCCACGCGTCCGCATTAAATTCTAGTTTATTGGAAAAGCTAGGACACCATTATTTCTTGTGTAAACAGAGTATAACATTGTATGAATGTACGATATTATAAAAAAAGGTGTTATAAATAACTTCATTGTGAATAAATTAAGTACTTGATGTTTGTTGAAGAATGTGATTATTAATAAGGATTTTATACACGGATGTTTGAATTAAACAGTTTTTGACAGCTGTCAAATTTTTTAAATGTCAAACGTCGTAATTTAAAATACTTCTGACAGATGTCAAAGATGTTTGTTCATCACCACTGTCCTAGATATATAATTGTGTAAAAACATGGATAAGTTATTCTATAATTTGCATAAATCAGTGTAAATATTATTTTCAAAATCATTAACTTTGAACAAAGTTATGAATGACTCTTGCTGTGATTACGAATTTTTAGTAGAAACAATGATGCGATTAAATTCAATTTTGCGAAAAAAACTTTTACATAATGAAATGAATGAAATATCATGCATGCCGCCGCACATTTACATATAAAAAATCAAATGATGCAATTATTACAATAGTAAGTTACGTGAAGTTAAAAAACATATTTCGCCGAATTATCATCTTAGTATTTAATATAGATAAATGCTTACGTTATTGTATTGGCTCCACAGTGCATAATTGTGAAATAATGAAATTGGTAATGAAGTGACGTGCTTCGTTACTAACACATTCCTAAACTTGCGTATACTCTGTATAGTATTGATTGAATCGTACACCTTGTTTTACGTAAAAACGCACCCAAGATTTATAGTGAGGTAATTACATGACGCATCTACTACTTGCATCAAGTCAATTACAATCATATACATAAATAAGAAATGCAAAGCTTAATTGCAAACGTTTACGTAAATTAGCAAGATTGTGATGGCAATCAATAACGGTAATGATTACTATATACATATACATTATTACCTTTTAATTTTATGTAAATGTAGAAATCTTAAAGTAATATACATTACGTTAATTTATTCCTTTCAAAATCATAAAATAGCATAGTACACGTAGAGAAATACGTAAGTACATATTGGTACATATATATAATGGAATTTCCGAAATAGATAGTATATTCCGTGAAATTTACGATCAAACATTTCTGAGAATATTTACTAAATAAAACAAAAACATATTTACTTTTTAAATTTACATTTACTAGATTCTAGCCCGAGAACTACTCACTATAACCATTTACCACAGATGTTAAACAATTTCTTTCTGTAACCTAAAAGTTATTCTCAGTGACGTCACTGCAATAATATGTCTTGTAGCAATGTTTAAACCAACTAGAACAATATCTATAATACTTGTTCTGAAAATTTTCCGAAAGTTTAAGCTTTAAACATGAATGTTGTTTCAGGTTGTTTGAATTGTTCTATAGTGATTAAGGTTTTCCGCTTTCTGTTCATAAATTTACATAAATACAAAATAGAACAAATTTTAAACAAATACGAACAAGTTTTCTGAAAACAAATGAAAATTTCAGAAAATGTAGAATGATTAAAAAAAATTCAAATAATACAATTATTTAGAAAAATTGTTTATGTAATAGTTTTTAAAGAGAAACAAAGATGAAACTCTAAAACAATATAGAACAACTCTAGAACAACTTCTCTCATGGAATTTTGAAGCCAACGTAAAGTTAGCACCTCTTTTTCGAAGTTTGAAATTTTTAATGTTGTTCCAGGTTATTCTATGATCGTTCTACATTGTTCCAAAGTTTTGCAAAATAATATTACAAAATTACCGAGAAAAACGTAAAAAAAGTATTTCTCGGTAATTTTGTCTTCCTCTTTTTGCTAATAATAATATTGAAACTTGTTCTAAGTTTGTTCTATACAGAAGGGAAATACTGGCTGTACCACGTTAGACAAAGGGCTAGTGAAGTTCTGGGGGTGGCAAAAAGTAAATATGTTTTTTTGGCTGCCATCCCCAGAACTTCACTAGCCCTCCCGTTGTTTGTGTTTGTTCTATATTGTTCCAAAATTTCAGCTTTCTATTATGTAGGCCCTCTTTCTTAAAAATTATAATTTTGAAAGTTTTTCCAGTTTGTTCCGTTCTATAATTATTCTATAAGTATTTTCCCAACATCGTAAAAAAAAATGAAAAAACTTGAGGAGTGTGAAGTTCTTTTTTTTTGAAAATTATATATTCTATCTGCCTCTGATGGGGCAAAGTATTTTGATAGAATAATCTAGCCCCCGAAAAACCCAATTTTTATATGATAACAGGTTTAATACGTTTTAAACTGGGGGCCATGTTCCAATGTACTGCAAAAAAGATTTACATACAAATGAATCAACCTTAGAACTAGAAATTCAGTTTTAAGATGTTATTAGTGGCGGCTAACTATACACCCGTCGTGGTTTGGTTTTTTGAATTTTTGGAGAATTTTACATAATAAAAAAGGTGACAATTTCGAATAATATAGAACGAACATAGAACAAACTGGATCAACTTGCAGGGTACATAGATTTTCAATAAAATTATAAACTTTTGACAGTTTGTTAATAAGTTTTGTTTTATATTGTGCCACAGTTTATGAGAGGAAAGGCGGAACAATATAGAATAATTTTAGAACAACTTAGAATAATACTAACACAAATTCCAGGATCAAACAATATTAAAAAAATATTCTTTTAAGTGTTGTTTCAAGTTTGTTTCAAATAGTGTTTCACAAAGAAAAAAAAACAAAATCTTGAAACAATATAGAACACATCTAGAACAACATTGAATAGTTTATTTGCTAAAACCGATACACCGGGATTAAAACACTGGTAATTGAATTTTTTCAAGTTTCAAGAATAAAAAGAAGCAATATAGAACAAATCTAAAAGTCAGCGTGGAACACTGGAATTTTCAAACATTTTTTTCAAATTTAACCATCGTTCTAGTTCATCCTGTACTGTATCAAAATTTCTGACAAAAAAAAAGAGCTGAAACTATACAGAATAAATACATAATATAAACTGATTCGAATATTATAATCTTTTAGCAAAGAACCAAAAGAACTTAAAAATAAATGAAAATAGTTTTTTTTTGCAAACTAGTTTTTAATATTTTATTAAGCAATATACAACAGAACAAATCTAGAACAATGTATTATAGAATTATTTTAACAATATTTAAAACTATGGGCTATCTAAACCAACACAGACGAACCCACTGAAAAATCGTTTCCAACAATTATCTTTTTTTACAACACTGTATAAATATTTATCAACCAAAGTATAGATAAAAAGATAAAAGCAAGCTATAGGGGAAATAACGGACACAAAAACCAAATACTCGTTCTTGCCTACAGAATAAATTAAATAAGTTCCTAATGCCAGACGAAGAAATTCGACAAAAAAAAGAGAGGCCAAAACCGAAGAGGGAATAAAATGTTCCTTTGACGGTCGGATTATTGCGGTCGGCAGCAGTACTAGGGGAAGTTCCGACCGGAAGTGGTTATACGAATGGGTAGTACTCGCCTTTAAAGCATCACGAGATCAACGAATGCAAATTCGACATCCTTCCTTTTTCATTAACAATGGGAGGTGTCCGTTCTGCTTATCCAGTTTTACGGACGAAAGATGCTTCCCGTCCTTTCTTGTATCACGTCTTTATGGTTTGTGCGTTTCGTTTCCGAGAAGTAGCGTAAAACACTTTTATCTTTATCTTCTGGCGAAGGAAATTAGTTCTTTTTAGTATGTAGGACGATAGAATGCTTTTAAGGACCGGCAGTATAAACTGCGATTTTTTTTGTATCATTAAATGTGTTAATGTCACTCTTCTTGCGGTGAGTCTTCTCGATATTGTCTGAATGGTTGATTGTAGTAGACTAAATATAAACATAATCATATCCGTTTCCTTTACGATAAGATCAAATCGCTTTTCTAGAAATTAATCTATTATTTGCAATAAACGGTTTTCTAGTCTAGAGCAGTATAATACCTGAAGTAGCATCTGTGGAATAAATATATACTCAGTGACATTAGAAGTGTTACACCCGACCGTAGCTGAGTCTGTACACTCTAGGCAGTGACAAAATGTGATGGTCCTTATTTGCTTGTAGCTCCTCGTTCTAAGCAACTTGAACTATTATGCCATTCTGCTTCCCAATGCTGCCGTTCCCTGCATCAGTTCAAGCATTGACGACAGTAGTCTGCAGGTAAAGGAAGCACTAATCGTGGACGGTATGAAAAAAGTCCAAACGCTCCAATGCGGCAAAATAGTGTACGCATAGCAACAGGTCTACCTTCTTCTCCAAGCCATTGATCAGCGATTTGACACATTGTAGCAAAACAGTCTCTTAGAGCTAATTGTCTGAAGCACCTGTCTTGACGCTCTGTGGTACGCCTCGGTTGACCAGTTGGTCTTCTTCATACTCCTCCACTTTCTTCTGTCTTCATACTTGTAGACGGGCCCGCAATAACTAAACTTTTCTATATTAGTCAGCCCTCATGAACATGAATCTCTTCGCAGAAAAGTAAGTGATTTTTTAGATAAAGAAGTATCAATCATAAAGTGATAGTCATTTTGATCGCAAGAAATAAAGTTGAACAGATTACTCCTTCTGAGTGTAACACTTCTAATGTCACTGTGTATAATATATAATTATAATAACGTTAGTTGTCAACAGGCAGACTGTGTAACATAGAGATATCATGGGATAAACAAAAACTTTTTGTTCGTCTCATTAGAGATAAAATTTATTTAATTGTGGAAGTCATGAATGAGTGCAGACTTCGTACGCACTTCATTGACACAATTATATAAATATTATCGATAATATTTATAGCACCTACCATAAATAAAGATACGATTTCATTTGTTTTTATCGGGGTCCGTTTGAAATGTTTATCTTCTACCTCTCTAGTGGTGCAGTACTTTTTAGATTAGATACGATGAAATATACATACAAGCAAACAGTAGCTAATACAGTGCAGTACAGACTGTAGAGTTCATAGTAAACACCAGCATAACATAAATAAACTTGGTACACATATACGGTAGCTGCAATTCATTTTCCTCGGGGTCTTCTATTGCGTGGAATGCTTTTCTTCGAAACTATGTTAATTTAGTTTTCTGGAAAGTAAGTACGCAAATTTACGGTTTGTATATGTGTATATCGAGAATTCTATTTTTTATCGTGTCATCATTAGCGGCGGAGACTTTATCATTATCAAAACATATGGGAGAATGAAGGCGCTTGTACTACCCACGCATAATGTGATTCCTTTCCGCGTAATCGTTGTTTTGCGTTTTAAAATAAACATTATATCGTTTTTAAAGATAAAATATGGGGACTTTTAGTGGTCTAATGTACGAACTTGAGTAATACCATATTTGCAACATTAACAATGGTATTTATATTAAGAAATTTTGTTGATGTTATTAGAGAATGTGTATCAAAATATTTGCATAGATAAAGACATACTTTCATTTAAAAAGAACTGGAGCACAATTACCTAAGTCGTCTCTTCTAAAAATTTAATTAAAAGCACACTGTTCGAGACTTTTAAGGCCGCTTCCCATTTATGCAATATCTTGCCTGCAATCTTTGTTAAGCAATGTATTGCATGTCAAGTACAAAAAGTGATTAAGCTTGACTTAAGTCTGAGCACTTAATTTTGATACATGTAATGCAAGAAAACGAATTGAAAAATCAGTGGCACCAACCAAGTTGAGGTTACATCACATTTAGAGACGCACGTTTTCTTGTTGTGTTTGTGACAGTTAAGAATCCAGTTGGCAGTACCGGAAGTCACCATATAAGTAACTAGAATTGCATCTGCCATGCACGAAAATTAGAACAAACCACACACAAAAAATTGCATGCAGTACTTACTTTTGACATACTGCTCCTGCGCCAAAATCAATAGGTATTGCATATTGCATGGAAAAAATTGCGTAGTGTCATGCGGCCTTTAGAATAAAGTATTTCCTGAAAAAATTATTAAAAGGTTCCCTGAAAATTTCGGGCCACCAACACCTATTAACTTGTTGCAGTGCAGTTTTTCTTTACAGTAGTATTCAAAAAACAGAATTTATAAAACCACCAATCAGAAGACAATATTAAAAAATTGGCCGTCAAAATGGAAAAAACAAACTGTTGGTATTTATGCAAAAAATTTGAGTTGGCAGTACCTACTGATTATTTAAAGTGACATTTAATCAACGAACTGGCTATAGGGGTTTATGATTTTACATAAATGTCATTAATAGTATATTACATAACGAGAGTTGTAAGTAGCTTATTACATGCGAGTAGAAAAATTGCAGTAATCCTACGAGCATGTAATAAGCTTACAACTCTAGTTGTGTACTATACTTTTTCTACGAGCAAATTTCTACGAACGAATTTACCAATTTACATTGTTTGTTGTACGCCAGTCCATTGCTGCAAACCATACCTTTTCATATCTTTCTCTTGATTTTTCTGGTATTAGGTTTTTAATAGTGTTCGCAGCTAACTGAATAATATTGGGTGGTGTATTACTCAATTCATTTTCGCTATCCGATAAACTCATTTCAGTTATTTATTTTAAAATAAATGTATATTCAGATAGCGGACAGCTAGTTTTGATTAATTTTAATCTGTCAAAATTATGGGCGGGTACTAAATCGTTTCCATGGTTATTTGATTGTTTTTATATAGAATTGAAGCGTAATTTCGTGCTTGGTCATTACATGTCAGTAGCTTGTAATGATCTATTTACTTAGCAACCAGAGTCTGTGGTAATAGGTAATTTACTAGTAAGGGAGTAGAAAAATGAAATTAATCAAGTTACAGTAAGTACCAACTTTCCAGTATCTATTTGAATGTATAACATTTTATGTTATATGAGTAGAAATTATTAATTTTTTAGCAACAGTTTCGAAAAATGTATCATCTTGAGCAGTGCATTAGTCCCCCTCAATCATTGTATTATTTAATTATTTTTTTTATGTCTCAATGAAACTTGTTTTAAACAAATGATCTCATTTTAAGAAAATTTATATCTATTTCTGGTAATCCCGAGAAAAATTTATGCTGCACAAAATTCTATTATGGTGAATACTTAATTTTTTGAATGATAATTTGTTAGATCATGTTTTGGCAACCAATTCCATTGCAGATACAGATAAGTATTGTGTTTTTGTAGATTCTTAGATAAAGGACCGTATTAACCGCATCTACGCCAAAAACTGTTGTTTAATAGTATTGCATAAGCCCCACAACTGTTGTTTGCTGGGTTGAAGTCTTCCGAATGTTGTTGTGTAGATAGGTTTGCATTTGACGTTTCGCTACGTCATCTGCAAATGTCAAATTCAAACGTCATTTTATAAATGTCAAATTTAAACGTCAAGTATAAATGTCAACATTGCTTTCGGTTTCAAGGTAAATGGTTTCCAAATAAGAGACAAAAAGGGATTAATTTTAACGTACAAACAGTGCAAGTAATGTTCAGATACTATCCGGATAATGCTGCTAGCCTTTATGAACGCACTCTACATGCAAACATCACGTCTAAATGTTTAGAGTTGGACAAACAGACATTAAAGTAACGCATTAAAGGATCCATACTATGACACCACAATTAGCTTGGCATCTACTGGGCCGTGGAGCCTTCTCGTTGGACAGTGGTTGGACAGGCTTTAGCAATATTGAACAACATCTTGGATCATTTAGCCTATCAGAGACTCCTAATTTGTGCCTCCAATAATTCGAGCGACTGTGATTGCTACGTATTCGGCTTAGAATGCTCCATAACCCTCTGTGGGGATCAAACCTGGTGAATCTTGGACACAGACCCCCACAAGACTCTGGTTGTCAGAGTTGGTAGCTTCTCACTAGTTTCTCCCTGACGACTCTGGCCGAAAATCCTTTTGGGCAAGGTTTTGTCTCGAAAATTTTTAGATGTGCGCTAGTTTGTGATTGATGATCACTGAATTTTTCGGAATATCAGGGAATTCACGTACTCATTTGAAGATGATCAGTGGGTTTTCGGTCGCTAATTTAGTAGAATCATTTCCTATCGCAAAAGAACCACAGAGATAAATCCAGATTGTCTCATTCCGGAATACGACTTAAACTAAATCAAACAACGAAGAATAGATATTACATCAGGTCTAACAACTTAAGTTTCGTGTTCCTCTGATTTACGAATCATCGCCAGTACGCATTTTTTTTGATTTCCTTCTTTCAGGATAAATTTATTAAACTGCGCACGTGTTCCTATACGCTTTTTACATCAACGCTAAATATATATTTATTTATTAATTACTACAAAGATGAGTAACTTATAAACGGCATTATGACACAGTATATGATGTTGGACGTGATAGAAAGATCAAACGAGATGTAGGCAGACAAACGACAGGAAAACTGAAATCATTACTCATTAAACAGTCCACATCCTTCCTCAAAGGAATTAATAATCGTCGAACTGAGAAGGAAGATGAAAAATGTAAAATGGAAAAATGTATACAGCACCATTACGCTGTAATAAATGTGCTATTTTGGGATGTGTAAATGATTGTGGATTCGAGAAATGTTGACGCTACAGTTGTTCTTAAATTCCTAATTAAATTGTGAAACGGTTAGTCTGAATAGACATAAATTAGAATTAGATCCTCTTATTTTTATTCATTCAACGCAGTTGTAGTATGAAACAGGAAACAGAAAAATCACACAAGATCAGTTTCCAAGAAGTTCTAACATTTCTGATAAGGAGGAAATCAACATTTACTCCTGCAATATTTACATTCAATACCTTCAACAAATATTTTCTTTCATAAATTTTTGTAACCTTAACGCGCACCGGCTTATCAGCTTACTATCCACATATTAAAAAGACATTAAGTAACCTAGCATTCGTCTTCAACAAACATCCCATTTTTTCCTCATTCAAAGCGCGGACACATTATATCACATTATCGTACAAATATATCGGCCTATCTTTTGTGTATAGACGGAGAAGCATAGACCTAACTATTCATGTTTATAATTCGCATTATCTGCTCGGTATAAATGCATACAAAGTGGTTTCGTAAATACGGGCACGCAGGATATGACGTGTGCAAGCACTAAAATAACGGAAATGTAACAGGAGATTCCCGTATATATTTTTTTTACTTTTCAACGATCGTAACGTTATTGTGTAACTTGCCGACAAAAATTGTTTAAATTTCACAACAATTTCACATCGTCATCAATGTTAGCCAGGCTGCTGTTATTAAGTAGGCAAAAGGTCATAACACAAAGCGCTCTATAATTAAGCAGAATTAACTTTCGACGTCGTTTATGTGCGAAGGTAATTGTTGCACATGTACGGAATTAGAGAGAAGATAATTTTATGAGGATTTTTTTGTCTTCGTTATTGTTTTGGTAAAATTATGCCTGCCGCCTCTATTGTTTAAGATGAATTAATGTGGTTGTCGTTGTAATATTTTGTCGGTAAAGTCATTTTGAAGAAGAAAGATTCTTTTGTTCATATAACTGATTTTTTGGCCATTCATATTGTATTTCTAACAGCTTAAATTGCAAATTCTGGTCGATCAGTTTTGACCTGAAACAAGATAACGCGACCTGGGAACTTGGTTTACAGCAACGCCATCGTTTCGCGGATAATGTGGCAAGTCGAGTTATTTTATTAAAACTCATTTGATGTCTGTTCGATCCTAGTTTTGTCAAAACAAATTTGTGAAAATATTACAGTAACGATCGTGCTTAACTGGCACTAAAACTGTAACTTTCTGAGGAAATTTTTGCAAAGGCTAGTAGACTTTCATTTCCACTGATTCGGAAATATTGATTATTAGTAGGTTTAGGATAATTATGCACTAAAAAACTTCAAAATATGCACTTAAATATGCATTAAAAAATTAAATAATAGATGTTTTTTATATTATATATTTATTTTTCCCTAAAAAAACCAAAATTAATGATATTTAAGAGTTTAGAGAGTTTGGAGATTTAAGTTTCCTACAAAAATTCTACGGATAACAATATTATAGGTAACGTAACGTTTAAATTTTGTTCTTCTATTCTAAAATGCTGCTCTGACTCTAATTAGTTTTTTTATACAATTTCTATACAGTATAGTTCCAATATCTTTTTTGCTCGACTGGGACTTCTACATACCTACACCTCATACATATGTAGGTACAGTCACCTGAAAGAAGTTGTAGAACGATTTACATATAATCGCTATGTAAATCGTTCTACAACTTCTCTCAGGTGTGTGTACACTCATTCACGGTAAATACAATGTACAACAGCTTATCCCGCAGAGATGGGCTTGAAATGAGAAAAAAATGTTTTTATTCTATTGCTGTATTTCAGTCTTTGGTTTCCGTTGAGGGCGTTAACTTTAATTTCGATTGCGACAGTAAGAAAATTGTGTGAAAAGTGATATTGTTTTAATTTCGACAGTGAATAGTATATTATACTATAAGGGAGAGA